>JACEGR010001568.1:0-161806 GCA_014170235.1 Listronotus bonariensis | reverse complement strand
CATATTCAGAGTAAATATCATGAAAAAATTTTATGTGCCCAACGATTTTATTATTAGTCTGATCAATACCCCAGATTGATGAGAATATTGGGGCAATCTGGTAGCTGAACCGTTTAACATATTTCTTTTATAAAATTTATTGTAATGAATGGTTAGGGATCCTAAACCATTTTTCCAAGTCATTACTAACAAGCTAATTTATTGTCAGTAGCTTTATTTTGACGAGACGACCAACTTTTTTCCTTACAACAATTTTCGTTGGTGGTAGCATACAGGGGTAGCAGAGATTAAATATGTTGAATTAATAAATATCAAAAAACCAGGATGACGTACTTTGCAATTTATGGGACAATGTGGGTGTTAAATTACATAAATATTATTCAATCAACAGAAAAAAACAGCAACACAGTTAGTAGTTATTTTTACGACATCGTTAATCATACATGTAGGTGGTAGGGAACTATTTGATGAAACGTTTTGTAGTACAAATATTTTATAATTGTTAATATTTGTCAAATCAACACATTTATTTTCTGCTAGCCCTGTAAGCTATCACCAACAAAAATTGTTGTAAGGAAAAAGTTGGGCGCCTCGTCAAAATGAACCTACTCACGAAAAATTGGCTTGTCCAGGAATACCTAACTAGAAGCTTGTGAAAGAAAACAATCATTAGCGATAATTTTTTTTGTTTGTTTATCTAAATGGCAATCTTTTGGGTATTTTCAAAAAAAATCTTGTTTCTAATGCAATTTTCTGTTTATGTACAAAATTGAAGCCGCCAACGTTAAAGTTGAATTATTTTTAGCAAATGAAAACACGTGGTTGCTTTTGGTAATGCAGATGAAAATTCATGATTTCCTCGGCACGGAAAGCACTAATTTGTATTGTTTGTTACATTTTAAAAATTAAAATTATTTTATTGGCACAAAAGTTTGATTTTAGGATAATTCTGGTTTGTGTTTCAAGGCTTTTAAACACGTTTCAACCTTTTTAACTTTACTACTTATTTATTTTTTAAAGCTTAAACTTTTATAAAAAGTGCCTTTTTATGTTAGCTGCAAAATACGTTTTTTTTATCTTTGGATAATCCAGAAAGGTTAAAAGTCTAAATACGGATGTCTTAAACGAGGTAAGAGGGAGTTTGTTGACACGGGACTTACATACTTAAAGATTTGGAGAAAGAAAAGAAATCCGCGGGTAGCGGGTTCCATATTCTAGAAACTTTAGGGATAAAGGAACGAGCAAAGTGGGAAGTTTGGGGCCTGACCGTAAAGGGACCACAGATTTCTCTGCTGGGAACCGCAGGTGGAGGAACCGTACTAAACAATTCTTTTGAGCAAAAGCCATGGAAGTACCTATTTAAAAACTATAAATCGCCCACAGCCCTACGATGGACGAGAGAAGAAAGCCTTTTTGTAAGTGAGTTAACAATATTCCAAAGAAGCTTGGATTTAGGACACATATAAAGTGTATAAATTAGAAGGGGAAAATACCTTTTGGCTCGATAGAAGTAAAGCCATTTGGAGCTGCCGTGGCTATAGATACAATGTGTTTATGCCAGTTAAAGTTATTCTTAAATGTGACGCCCACCAAATTGAAGGTGTCTTTGCTTTGCAAAACTTGGCCGCTTATAAGTAAAGAGAGAAAACAAGAAACATGATTGTGTTTTGGATGTATTAAAATTGCCAAGGTTCTTGGCGCCGCAATCCAATATTAAATTAAGGTTCTGTGAAAAAGATATCTGCATCCCTTTACGCTTGCTTTCGAAATCAGGTTTATAGATTTGTTTAAGAACCTAAAAACTGGAGTAAAGGGTACTATTGTCGGCAAAACTATAAATGGATTTAGTTGTGGACAGAGAAGGTCCTTGATGTGAAGAAGAAACAATGTTGGTGACAGAACTGAGCCCTGAGGCACTTCAGCATTTATTTGGTGAAAGCTTAAAGTGGCCATCTAAAATAACTGATATGTGTATGTCGATTAGAAAGATAGCTATCGAGGTAAGAAGAGAGTTTAGTTGAAATGCCATAGAAGAGAAATTTATTGAGAAGCACGGCATGCCCATAGATAACCTACATTTAGATCCGCAGTGGCAAGAAGCATTTTTCGGATTTTTACGACCTCGCGAAGTAAACAAATAAATGGGTGGACGAACATTAGCTACCGTAGAGAAAACCAGGACGCCGTCGACAAATTTTTTCCAATAATGCGGATAGTTTATTTGGCGCCAGGTGCGTTTACCCTCAACTTGCTTGCGCACAAACCGGTTTTTTCGTTCATGAAATGTAACTTTTGTTTCGCGCAGGTTATAACATTGGTAATTCAGCAAGATCAGTGGGCCGAGACAAGAATGAGACGAGCAACTAAATGTAAATAAATTATCCGAGAGAGAGATAGCTGCTGGGCCTTCCTTGTCTGTCTTCAAGGAAGGTAAACGCAGATGGCACGTGAGTCGACTTTATAGTTTGCCCACCAAATTTAAATTATATAGCTGTGCTATTTTTGCCCTTAATGTTAGGTACTTGTTTTTGTTTCCTAATTATATAAAATATTGGGGTTTAGTTCAATAATTACACACACCTAATTAAAAATGTAATTTATTTGGTTTTTATAAAGATTTTTTCTTACAGATAACCTTGTCAATATTACCTTAAATTATCTGTTGAAAAGCACAAATTTAATATATACACTGTGATCACTAATAAAAGTCAATATTCAAAGTCCAATTAAAGGTAAAAAACCACGAAACACGCAATAAATCACAGAAAATGTAAACAAACTGTCCAAAAAAATCGGCCATTGAAAAATATCAAACACAAATATCGAATAACATTTCGGCGTGACTGCCTGCGGCAACGTTTGTTAAGTTAAAAATATTCGATTCAAGGTATATTTTCTTTCTCTTAATTAGATGCGAGCCAAAAAAGGACATTAAAGTTAACATGCAGAAATTGTAAACAACTTGGCAACCAGGGCAAAGCGATGATTGCTCCATCTACGATAGCCTGCCATGATGAAAGACAAAGACATATTTATTGGACCTTGCGTTAAAACAGAAAGAGATAAATACAATGGACAAATTGTTAGGACCAGTTACTCGTCTCATTGTTGTCTCTGCAGTGGGCATGCTAGACCTGGTCAAACGCTTTGGATATATCAAGCTCAATGAACTCACCTAGAAAGTTAGGAGACTTGTTTCAGCTGTATGATACAAAAGAAAACAGAGAAATGGTATGTTTGTTATAAAATGTTTTTTTATTTTTGTTCAAAACAACAATTTTTTTTTCATTGTACATTATGTTTAGGAAACAATTACAAAGTTTTATTAGAAGTATTCTTGTTTCATGTCTTTTATTGTCAAAGTCTATTTTCTAAACAAGGAGGAAAAAGAAAGGAGGGCGGTCGCCTCCTTTCTTTTTCATCATTCAGTCATTTGAGAAAAACATTTCTGGGCAAAATATTTCTCTTGTGTATTTGGTAATTTAGTTTATGAACTTTTTTTTAAAACCACTTGCCTGACGGTTTGTGGTTTTGTTGTAAATGTCAAACTTAACATAAAATAAAAATATTTTGATGTCAAAATTTTTCTCTTATCTCGCACACTAGTATTTTTCGAAATTTGATTTTAATGGATGTTTTAAGGTTATTATAAAAGGTAAATTTTACAAGAACAAAGAACACTTTATTTGAGTCAGTAAAGACTTTTCGTTGAAAGTCCTCAATAACAGCTCCGATTTCGAAAATTGTTCGTTTCACCTTTTGTTTTTCTATATTGTTTAAACAAAATATATATATGTTATTTATGCAGGGTTTGCAAAACCTCCCGACAAACTTTAAGAGGTGATTCTTTATTAAAAAAATTAAAAAAAAAAATTCATATGCACATACATATATCCTAAAACTCCTACTTTCAGAACTACACTACAAAATGTTAAAATTTTTAAGGTATCAAAAAAAAAATCTTGACGTGCCAAAAAAAAATTACCAGTGTTTTGGTCATTTATTATTGCTAATATCTAACTTTACAGTAAATAATATCTTCATTTTACATAATATTTAAATCGTAATTAATTTTCTACATGAAAAATTGGTCAACACATCAATGTTTTAATTTTTTATTCATGTAATGATTGGAAAAGCAAACTTAGTAATCTTAACTTGGCTACCATAATATACAAAATAAAGAGCGATTAAAGCATGCCGGGAAATTATTTTTATTTTCTTACGAGAACACTATAGATCGAATAAAAAAATGTCAAGAGACTATATTTGTTTGAAACTTAACAAGAATTAAAAATATTTGCAAAAATCCCTTACGGACGACACTGGTGAAATTTTTTTTTATATATACAAAAATGTTTTTTATAACATAAAAATTGTCTCCCAAATTTCTTAAAACATTTGTATTGGTAAAAGAGTTATTGAAAAAAAATATAATATTATTTTTCCTAAATTTTAACACCTTGTGGTTCCAAAAGTAGAACGTTTAGGTAAGGACATATGTTTATATGAAGTTTTTTTCTTATTTTTCGTTAGAGAATCACCTCTTAAAGCTTATCGGAAAAGTTGGTGGACACCCTGTATAAATAACATTTAAAAACCTCCAAATCAAAGCGCAGTTTTTGATAAAACACAATTTTAAGAGTATCTTACAATTTTTACTTTGCGTTTTATTATTTTTGTTTAAAAATTCTACCAATTAAAATATATCATATTAGGTATAAATATATAAATTAAACATATTTCGAATAAAAAACTTTTTAAAATTCATAAATAGAAAATGCGCAGTAAAATTGTGAGGTATTCTAAAAATTGTGTTTTATTAAAAACTGCATTTCGATTTAAAGTGTTTTATTTATATTAGTTAAAAAATATAAATAAATATTTCCCCCATCTAAGAGACTTCTTATTTTAAATAATATAGAAAAAATAATTATAATAAATTGAGAACTTTCGACGACTGCCTGTTTTACAGCTTCTGCGACTCGAATAATTAGTAACACAAAATACAACTTATTATTGAAGTCGGTTAGCAGATTGCTAAAGGACGCCTCCAAATTAGAGGGATTCGGGATCCAAATAAGAGGCTCTAATTTAGATCCCTTACTATATCGGTTCTTGATTATTTACCTAAAGGATATTGAAAGGAAATGGGGAATTTAAATAAACCCAGAATAAACCTTTCTCGGTTTAAACCAAATTTAGTTACCACTTTCACTTGACTAGTTGTATTTGATTTATGACAACCGCTTATTCAAATAAACAATTTTATAGAAACATAGAAAACAAACCACAGAATCAGTCGGGTAATTCAAATTTTTGCTAGAAAGTCAGTATGTACGTTTTACATTTTTATTGGTTTATAGAATTAGACTTTTCTTGCTATACAGGGTGTCTCAACTTTAACTCTATTTATACTCGAAATAGCTTTGCCCCTGTACAAGATACTAAAATAAACTTAAAATAAAAAATATTTATTTGGATACACTCTTTTTATTGACAGTACCAGTTAATATACTAAATATAATTTTTATTATCAAATAGGTTTTTAAATGCCTTTATATTTTTACAAATAGTGACAAATAATAAAATAACATGTTATTAATTACCTTTCATACTTTATTTTAAATACATATTTACTTACTTAGCCTGAACGTCATAATTGACGTTTTTTGTTAAATGTACCATTTTTTTCTTAAAAATATTTACCTTGAACTCGTCATGCACGTCACTGGTAAATTTTATTTATTTTTATCTTATTACAAAAATGTCTTTTAAAATGGTTTTTAAATGCCTTTATATTTTTACAAATAGTGACAAATAATAAAATAACATGTTATTAATTACCTTTCATACTTTATTTTAAATACATATTTACTTACTTAGCCTCAACGTCATAATTGACGTGTTTTGTTAAATGTACCATTTTTTTTCTTAAAAATATTTACCTTGAACTCGTCATGCACGTCACTGGTAAATTTTATTTTTTTATCTTATTACAGAAAATGTCTTCTGATGCATGAGTGACCCCTGCCAAGTCTTTTTAATATTTTAATTGTTATAAAAGTTATTATAAAAATATACAAGGTGTTTCTAAACAAATGCGAAAAATTTTAGGAGGTGATTTTCCACCAAAGAATATGAAAAAAGCTTCATATGAACATATGTCCTAAACGTCTTAGTTTTTGAACTACGGGGTGTAATTTTTAATTGTTTCTTTATAATAACTTTTATACCCATTTAAATATTTTTAAAAAAATTGGAAGACGCACCTTTTGCACCAGAAGACATTTTTTGGCATACAAGAAAAAAATCACCAGTGTCGTCCATAAGGGGTTTAAGGCAAATATTTTGGAGCAAATGGTACGCCAATGCATTTTGCTAAAATAATATTTTTTTAAATATTTTTTTGTTTAGAACAAATTTGATCTTTTGACTTTTTTTGTTTAGATGTACTGATTTTGCGTAAATAAATAGAAACCATTTCTTGGCATGGACAAATTCCTATCTAATTAAAGAATTAAATAACAAAGCTAGGGTTAAATTTTTGTTGTAAAATTTCATATTAGGATATACAAACTGACCATGACAAAAAATGGTTTCTGTTGATTTACGCGGAAACCGTACATCAAACGAAAAAAGTCAAGAGCACACATTTGTTCTAAACTAATTGGGAACTTAATTAATCTATTTATGAAAAATGCAGTGGCGTACCATTTTCTTTTTGAAAAACATTTACCTTAAACCCCTCATGGACGACACTGATAAAAATGTTTTATCTTGTATGACAAAAAATATTTTCAGGTGCAAAGGCTGCGTCTCCTAAATTTTTAATAATATCTTAATGGGTATTAAAGTTTTTGTTAAAAAAACAATATTTAAAAAAATAACACCCGGTAGTTTAAAAACTAAGACGTTTAGGACATATGTTCATATGAAGGTTTTTATTTATTTGTTGTGTAAAATCACCTTCTAAAATTTTTGCATTTTTAAGAAACACCCTATATATTTTCTTAAAGTTTTGACGCCCTTTAATTTTAAAAGTATGACGTTAAGGACATAGATACATTGACAGTTTTTTTTTCTTATTTTTTAATAAAAAATCTGCCCTTTAATTTTGCCAGTAAAATTTCTAGACACCCTGTATGGCATGCCCCATGTCTCACCTTTTAAATAAAAAAATGTAATATAATATGTAAATACCAGGACTGCCAATGCATAGATGTTAATAAAAAAATCTTAAATGTTATAACATTTACGTATATTCTACTATAAAGTAACAAACAACATTTTTATAAAAAATAAAATTCTGCTACAACCTAAAATAAAATAGCTTTCCAACTATGTTATGTTATATATTTTTGACAGCCCCTGTATTAGGGGCGTAGCTACTGCCATATGAGCCGTATCAATGATATGGAGCCCCCGGGTTATAGGGGCCCCCAAATGTAGTGGTAGAATTGTCGGTTAAATTGGTAAAGTGGGGCCGGTTTTAAGAACCGAAGAAAGCAATGGTGAAATAAAAAAAAATCATTATTTTTGAAAAATAAAAACCTTTTCTTTTTTGGGCTTCAAATTTTGGGGCCCCCTAACTCATTGAGATACGGGGCCTCTCCAAGGCACGCTACGCTACTGCCCTGTATGTTAATTTAAACTCAAGTAAGCAGATAACTTCAAAAGAACATATTTCCCGGACAAAGTTTTATTCAAAACTTACCTTCTTAATAAGGCAAAAGTAAAAACTACATTTAAAACAAGGAAACCAAACTTTTTGAAAACTTTTCGCGCATAACTTTCGCGGATTTAGCAGAAAACACAATTGTCGTCCGACCGAAAACGCACTATGAAGCAGGATCGCGACCGCGTGTTTGAAATCAAGAAGACGATACCCACGCATGCTAGTCAGGAGAATCCAGCAGGTTGCGGGACTTGTGGAAGGTTGAATGGAACTAAAAATACTGAGTGTTTTCCATTAAGCTTATCTTGGGTTAAAACACAATACAAGAAAATATTTCTGGCAGGACACAAAATAAATAAGGACACGGGAATAGCCAGGATTTTTAAATACAGGGTGGCCCACCATATTCGACACGGTCTGTAGCTGGATAACCATGGGGTTTTTAAAAAAGTAAATACTGAAACATATACAGGTCGGATAAGGCCACAGCATAAAATTATTTTACTCTATACAGGATGTCTCAAAAAATTGTGACGTATCAAAGTTTAAATAAAACACCCTATATTTTATGACGGTTTTAGATTCTACATAAAAAAATAACTCCAGTTTGTTTATAGTACTAAGTGTCTAATTTTATTGGTTTTTGTGATATTTGATTTTTTTGACAAATGCAGGGGTGCAATTAAATTTATTTTATTTTAACAATATAAACTCCTTAAACTTTAAAATTTGTTACAAGATTAGGAAAAGTCTGCCTTATCATACGTAGGTCATATCGAGATCATAGATTATACAGGGTGATCAAAAAATAATTTCAATTTTTTATAAAGTCAAATTGCAATATCTCTCTTATTTTAAATGGAATACCCTGTATTTTTTTACACCACATGATGACAAACCAAATGCTCTTTCAAATGGTGTATGGGTTGCCTAATACCTATCTTTTATACTTTTTAAGTAAATTCCGTTTTAACATATTTTTATTCCAAATGTCTATTTAAATGTAAGTAGGCTGTGATATAGCTATGTCTATTTACTAAGCCGTTATTGCAAAATGTAAATTTGTTCGAAAAAAGCACAAAATTAAAAGATTTTGTATTATCTGCAACTATTTTTAAAATTTACAGAAAAAAAAATCATTAGTTGCTTATAATGCTACTTCCAATAACACTTATTTCAGCTGAATGTGGTAATGATAAAACTTGTGTTTTTAAACAATGCTAATAACGCCTCTGGTCAGTTATGATGACATTCTGTGACCTATAACTAGTTTCTTCCATTGTCCATAATCACTGTGTCAAATTTTTTAAAGCAACTATTAAGGTTATCAGATGGTTTCTCCTGAAATATTTTTCAGGATTAACTCTAGACTAAAGTAAACCATTTTTTTCACATCCTACCAGTATTATATCATCTTGTTGTTGTGGAAGAAGGGTTTTTATTTAAAATCATTGAAATTTCTTTTAATCTGACTAAAACACTAGTAATCAATAAATGGTCGTTGTTATTTTCTTAAGAAAAATATTAATAGCTGCGATGTCACAGACAACTTTAATTTAAATAAACATTTGGACTAAAAATTTGTAAAAACAGATTTTACTAAAAAGCACAAAAGATAGGTATAGGCAACCTATACACCATTTGAAAGAGTATTTTATTTGTCATCATGTGACGTAAAAAATACAGGATGTTCCATTTAAAATAAGAGAGATATGACTATTTGATTTTCTGTAAAATTGAAATTATTTTTGATCACCCTGTACAATATTTGATCTTGATTTGACCTACGTATGATATGTCACACGTTTTCTTATATTGTTACATATTTTAAAGTGTTAAAAGTGTTAAAGTAAAATCATTTTAATTTTACCTCTGCATTTTTCAAAAAAATCAAATATCACAAAAACGAATAAAATTAGACACTTAGTACTATAAACAAACTTGAGTTATTTTTTAAAGTAGAATCTAAAACCGTCATAAAATATAGGGTGTTCCATTTAAAAAAATATAACTTTGATACGTCACACTTTTTGAGACACCCTGTATAGACTAAAATAATTTTATACTGTGGTCTTATCCGACCTATATATGTTCCAGTATTTACTTTTTTAAAAACCCCATGGTTATCCAGCTACAGACCGTGTCGAATATGGTCGGCCACCCTGTATACATGCAGTGTGTCCAAAAGTCTGGAAACGCTCAAATATCTCAAAACATTTCAAACCAAACTGGACAAAGTTCGGTACTCGAGGGTAAAACCGTACTTTAAATTTAGTGTACAGGGTGTCCTACTTTGGCTGCAACAGCGGGGTATCTCAGTTATTACTTACGCGGTTTTCATGAACCTGAGCTATTTTTTGTGAAACAAAAGATGCCATAAACAAAGTCATCTAAGATTCTGAGCTACAGGACCATTTTGAAAACTTTGCATTTTCAGGTACCCCTTGTATCTCAGTTGGCTGATAACGCATCAAAAAGGTAAGGTGGTAGAATCCAGTGGCGTAGTCCGGATTTTCCAAATTTTCTTGTTTTATAAATATTAACCAATTATGGGTTTTTAAATGGATATGGATATATATATACAGGGTGGCCACCATATTCGATACGGTCTGTAGCTGGATAACCATGGGGTTTTTAAAAAAGTAAATACTGAAACATAAACAGGTCCGATAAGGCCACAGTATAAAATTATTTTACTCTATACAGGATGTCTCAAAAAAGTGTGACGTATCAAAGTTATATTTTTTAAACGGAACACCCTATATTTTATGACGGTTTTAGATTCTACATAAAAAAATAATTAAGTTTGTTTAATAGTACCAAGTGTCTAATTTGATTCGTTTTTGTAATATTTGATTTTTTTGAAAAATGCAGAGGTAAAATTAAATTGATTTTACTTTTAACACTCTTGAACTTTAAAATGTGTAACAAGATTAGAAAAAGTCGCCATATCATACAATCAAAAATAATTTCAATTTATTAGAAAGTCAAATTGCAATATCTCTCTTATTTTAAATGGAACACCCTGTATTTTTTACACTACATGATGACAAACCAAATGCTCTTTCAAATGGTGTATAGGTTGCCTATACCTATCTTTTATACTTTTAAGTAAATTCCGTTTTAACATATTTTTATTCCAAATGTCTATTTAAATGTAAGTAGGTTGTGATATAGCTATGCCTATTTACTAAGCCGTTATTGCAAAATGTAAATTTGTTGGAAAAAAGCACAAAATTAAAAGATTTTGTATTATCTGCCACTATTTTTAAAATTCACAGAAAAAAAATTCATTAGTTGCTTATAATGCTACATCCAATAACACTTATTTCAGCTGAATGTGGTAATGATAAAACTCGTGTTTTTAAACAATCCCAATAACGCCTCTGGTCAGTTATGACGACATTCTGTGACCTGTAACTCGTTTCTTCCATTTTCCATAATCACTGCGTCAAATTTTTTAAAGCAACTTTTAAGGTTATCAGATGGTTTTCTCCTGGAATATTTTTGAGGATTAACTCTAGACTACAGTAAACCATTTTTTTCATATCCTAGCAGTATTATATCATATTGTTGTTGTAGAAGACGGGTTTTTATTTGAAATCAATGAAATTTCTTTTAAACTGACTAAAACACTAGTAATCAATAAATGGTCGTTGTTATTTTCTTAAGAAAAATATTAATGACTGCTATGTCACAGCCAACTTTAATTTAAATAAACATTTGGACTAAAAATTTGTAAAAACAGATTTTACTAAAAAGCACAAAAGATAGGTATAGGCAACCTATACACCATATGAAAGAGTATTTTATTTGTCATCATGTAACGTAAAATAATACAGGGTGTTCCATTTAAAATAAGAGAGATATGGCTATTTGATTTTCTGAAAAATTGAAATTATATTTTGATCACGCTGTACAATATTTGATCTTGATTTGACCTACGTATGATATGGCAGACTTTTTCTAATCTTGTTACACATTTTAAAGTTTAAAGTGTTAAAAGTGTTAAAGCAAAATCAATTTAATTTTTCCTCTGCATTTTTCAAAGTAGAATCTAAAACCGTCATAAAATATAGGGTGTTCTATTTAAAAAATATAACTTTGATACGTCACACTTTTTGAGACACCTTGTATAGACTAAAATAATTTTATACTGTAGTCTTTTCGGACCTGTATATGTTCCAGTATTTACTTTTGTAAAAACCCCATGATTATCCAGCTACAGACCGTGTCGAATATGGTGGGCCACCCTGTACATACAGTGTGTCCAAAAAGTCTGAAACGCTCAAATATCTCAGACAATTTTGAACCAAACTGGACGAAATTCGGTACTCGAGGGTTAAACCGTACTTTAAATTCAGTATACAGGGTGTCCTGTTTGAAGCATAACGACCCAGGGCATCTTCAGTTATCACTTAGATAGAACAGCTCAGGTTTACGAAAACCGCAAGGTTCTATCTTAAGTAATAACTGAGATACCCCGCTGTTGCAGCCAAATAGGACACCCTGTATACTGAATTTAAAGTACGGTTTAACCCTCGAGTACCGAATTTCGTCCAGTTTGGTTCAAAATTGTCTGAGATATTTGAGCGTTTCCAGACTTTTTGGACACACTGTATGTACAGGGTGGCCCACCATATTCGACACGGTCTGTAGCTGGATAATCATGGGGTTTTTACAAAAAGTAAATACTGGAACATATACAGGTCCGAAAAGACTACAGTATAAAATTATTTTAGTCTATACAAGGTGTCTCAAAAAGTGTGACGTATCAAAGTTATATTTTTTAAATAGAACACCCTATATTTTATGACGGTTTTAGATTCTACTTTGAAAAAATGCAGAGGAAAAATTAAATTGATTTTGCTTTAACACTTTTAACACTTTAAACTTTAAAATGTGTAACAAGATTAGAAAAAGTCTGCCATATCATACGTAGGTCAAATCAAGATCAAATATTGTACAGCGTGATCAAAATATAATTTCAATTTTTCAGAAAATCAAATAGCCATATCTCTCTTATTTTAAATGGAACACCCTGTATTATTTTACGTCACATGATGACAAATAAAATACTCTTTCATATGGTGTATAGGTTGCCTATACCTTTCTTTTGTGCTTTTTAGTAAAATCTGTTTTTACAAATTTTTAGTCCAAATGTTTATTTAAATTAAAGTTGGCTGTGACATAGCAGTCATTAATATTTTTCTTAAGAAAATAACAACGACCATTTATTGATTACTAGTGTTTTTAGTCAGTTTAAAAGAAATTTCATTGATTTCAAATAAAAACCCGTCTTCTACAACAACAATATGATATAATACTGCTAGGATATGAAAAAAATGGTTTACTGTAGTCTAGAGTTAATCCTCAAAAATATTCCAGGAGAAAACCATCTGATAACCTTAAAAGTTGCTTTAAAAAATTGACGCAGTGATTATGGAAAATGGAAGAAATGAGTTACAGGTCACAGAATGTCGTCATAACTGACCAGAGGCGTTATTGGGATTGTTTAAAAACACGAGTTTTATCATTACCACATTCAGCTGAAATAAGTGTTATTGGATGTAGCATTATAAGCAACTAATGAATTTTTTTTCTGTGAATTTTAAAAATAGTGGCAGATAATACAAAATCTTTTAATTTTGTGCTTTTTTCCAACAAATTTACATTTTGCAATAACGGCTTAGTAAATAGGCATAGCTATATCACAACCTACTTACATTTAAATAGACATTTGGAATAAAAATATGTTAAAACAGAATTTACTTAAAAGTATAAAAGATAGGTATAGGCAACCTATACACCATTTGAAAGAGCATTTGGTTTGTCATCATGTAGTGTAAAAAATACAGGGTGTTCCATTTAAAATAAGAGAGATATTGCAATTTGACTTTCTAATAAATTGAAATTATTTTTTGATTGTATAGATATGGCAGACTTTTTTCTAATCTTGTTACACATTTTAAAGTTCAAAGTGTTAAAGTAAAATCAATTTAATTTTACCTCTGCATTTTTCAAAAAATCAAATATTACAAAAACGAATCAAATTAGACACTTGGTACTATTAAAAAACTTAATTTTTTTTTATGTAGAATCTAAAACCGTCATAAAATATAGGGTGTTCCGTTTAAAAAATATAACTTTGATACGTCACACTTTTTTGAGACATCCTGTATAGAGTAAAATAATTTTATACTGTGGCCTTATCGGACCTGTTTATGTTTCAGTATTTACTTTTTTTAAAAACCCCATGGTTATCCAGCTACAGACCGTATCGAATATGGTGGGCCACCCTGTATATATATATCCATATCCATTTAAAAACCCATAATTGGTTAATATTTATAAAACAAGAAAATTTGGAAAATCCGGACTACGCCACTGGATTCTACCACCTTACCTTTTTGATGCGTTATCAGCCAACTGAGATACAAGGGGTACCTGAAAATGCAAAGTTTTCAAAATGGTCCTGTAGCTCAGAATCTTAGATGACTTTGTTTATGGCATCTTTTGTTTCACAAAAAATAGCTCAGGTTCATGAAAACCGCGTAAGTAATAACTGAGATACCCCGCTGTTGCAGCCAAAGTAGGACACCCTGTACACTAAATTTAAAGTACGGTTTTACCCTCGAGTACCGAACTTTGTCCAGTTTGGTTTGAAATGTTTTGAGATATTTGAGCGTTTCCAGACTTTTGGACACACTGCATGTATACAGGGTGGCCGACCATATTCGACACGGTCTGTAGCTGGATAACCATGGGGTTTTTAAAAAGTAAATACTGGAACATATACAGGTCGGATAAGACCACAGTATAAAATTATTTTAGTCTATACAGGGTGTCTCAAAAAGTGTGACGTATCAAAGTTATATTTTTTAAATGGAACACCCTATATTTTATGACGGTTTTAGATTCTACTTTAAAAAATAACTCAAGTTTGTTTATAGTACTAAGTGTCTAATTTTATTCGTTTTTGTGATATTTGATTTTTTTGAAAAATGCAGAGGTAAAATTAAAATGATTTTACTTTAACACTTTTAACACTTTAAAATATGTAACAATATAAGAAAACGTGTGACATATCATACGTAGGTCAAATCAAGATCAAATATTGTACAGGGTGATCAAAAATAATTTCAATTTTACAGAAAATCAAATAGTCATATCTCTCTTATTTTAAATGGAACATCCTGTATTTTTTACGTCACATGATGACAAATAAAATACTCTTTTCAAATGGTGTATAGGTTGCCTATACCTATCTTTTGTGCTTTTTTAGTAAAATCTGTTTTTACAAATTTTTAGTCCAAATGTTTATTTAAATTAAAGTTGGCTGTGACATCGCAGCTATTAATATTTTTCTTAAGAAAATAACAACGACCATTTATTGATTACTAGTGTTTTAGTCAGATTAAAAGAAATTTCAATGATTTTAAATAAAAACTCTTCTTCCACAACAACAAGATGATATAATACTGGTAGGATGTGAAAAAAATGGTTTACTTTAGTCTAGAGTTAATCCTGAAAAATATTTCAGGAGAAACCATCTGATAACCTTAATAGTTGCTTTAAAAAATTTGACACAGTGATTATGGACAATGGAAGAAACTAGTTATAGGTCACAGAATGTCATCATAACTGACCAGAGGCGTTATTAGCATTGTTTAAAAACACAACTTTTATCATTACCACATTCAGCTGAAATAAGTGTTATTGGAAGTAGCATTATAAGCAACTAATGATTTTTTTTTCTGTAAATTTTAAAAATAGTTGCAGATAATACAAAATCTTTTAATTTTGTGCTTTTTTCGAACAAATTTACATTTTGCAATAACGGCTTAGTAAATAGACATAGCTATATCACAGCCTACTTACATTTAAATAGACATTTGGAATAAAAATATGTTAAAACGGAATTTACTTAAAAAGTATAAAAGATAGGTATTAGCAACCCATTCACCATTTGAAAGAGCATTTGGTTTGTCATCATGTGGTGTAAAAAAATACGGGGTATTCCATTTAAAATAAGAGAGATATTGCAATTTGACTTTATAAAAAATTGAAATTATTTTTTGATCACCCTGTATAATCTATGATCTCGATATGACCTACGTATGATAAGGCAGACTTTTCCTAATCTTGTAACAAATTTTAAAGTTTAAGGAGTTTATATTGTTAAAATAAAATAAATTTAATTGCACCCCTGCATTTGTCAAAAAAATCAAATATCACAAAAACCAATAAAATTAGACACTTAGTACTATAAACAAACTGGAGTTATTTTTTTATGTAGAATCTAAAACCGTCATAAAATATAGGGTGTTTTATTTAAACTTTGATACGTCACAATTTTTTGAGACATCCTGTATAGAGTAAAATAATTTTATGCTGTGGCCTTATCCGACCTGTATATGTTTCAGTATTTACTTTTTTAAAAACCCCATGGTTATCCAGCTACAGACCGTGTCGAATATGGTGGGCCACCCTGTATTTAAAAATCCTGGCTATTCCCGTGTCCTTATTTATTTTATGTCCTGCCAGAAATATTTTCTTGTATTTGTTTTAACCCAAGATAAGCTTAATGGAAAACACTCAGTATTTTTAGTTCCATTCAACCTTCCACAAGTCCCGCAACCTGCTGGATTCTCCTGACTAGCATGCGTGGGTATCGTCTTCTTGATTTCAAACACGCGGTCGCGATCCTGCTTCATAGTGCGTTTTCGGTCGGACGACAATTGTGTTTTCTGCTAAATCCGCGAAAGTTATGCGCGAAAAGTTTTCAAAAAGTTTGGTTTCCTTGTTTTAAATGTAGTTTTTACTTTTGCTTATTAAGAAGGTAAGTTTTGAATAAAACTTTGTCCGGGAAATATGTTCTTTTGAAGTTATCTGCTTACTTGAGTTTAAATTAACATACAGGGCAGTAGAGTAGCGTGCCTTGGAGGGGCCCCGTATCATCAATGAGTTAGGGGGCCCCAAAATTTGAAGCCCAAAAAAGAAAAGGTTTTTATTTTTCAAAAATAATGATTTTTTTTTATTTCACCATTGCTTTCTTCGGTTCTTAAAAACCGGCCCCACTTTACCAATTTAACCGACAATTCTACCACTACATTTGGGGGCCCCTATAACCCGGGGCTCCATATCATTGATACGGCTCATATGGCAGTAGCTACGCCCCCTAATACAGGGGCTGTCAAAAATATATAACATAACATAGTTGGAAAGCTATTTTATTTTAGGTTGTAGCGAATTTTATTTTTTATAAAAATGTTGTTTGTTACTTTATAGTAGTATATACGTAAATGTTATAACATTTAAGATTTTTTTATTAACATCTATGCATTGGCAGTCCTGGTATTTACATATTATATTACATTTTTTTATTTAAAAGGTGAGACATGGGGCATACCATACAGGGTGTCTAGAAATTTTACTGGCAAAATTAAAGGGCAGATTTTTTATTAAAAAATAAGAAAAAAAAACTGTCAATGTATCTATGTCCTTAACGTCATACTTTTAAAATTAAAGGGCGTCAAAACTTTAAGAAAATATATAGGGTGTTTCTTAAAAATGCAAAAATTTTAGAAGGTGATTTTACACCAGAAAATAAAAAAACCTTCATATGAACATATGTCCTAAACGTCTTAGTTTTTAAACTACCGGGTGTTAATTTTTTTAAATATTTTTTTTTAACAAAAACTTTAATACTCATTAAGATATTATAAAAAATGTAGGAGACGCAGCCTTTGCACCAGAAAATATTTTTTGTCATACAAGATAAAACATTTTTATCAGTGTCGTCCATGAGGGGTTTAAGGTAAATGTTTTTCAAAAAGAAAATGGTACGCCACTGCATTTTTCTAAAATAGAAATTAAGTTCCCAATTAGTTTAGAACAAATGTGTGCTCTTGACTTTTTTCGTTTGATGTACGGTTTCCGCGTAAATCAACAGAAACCATTTTTTGTCATGGTCAGTTTGTATATCCTAATATGAAATTTTACAACAAAAATTTAACCCTAGCTTTGTTATTTAATTCTTTAATTAGATAGGAATTTGTCCATGCCAAGAAATGGTTTCTATTTATTTACGCCAAATCAGTACATCTAAACAAAAAAGTCAAAAGATCAAATTTTTTCTAAACAAAAGAATATTTAAAAAATATTTTATTTTAGCAAAATGCATTGGCGTACCATTTGCTCCAAAATATTTGCCTTAAACCCCTTATGGACGACACTGTGATTTTTTCTTGTATGCCAAAAAATGTCTTCTGGTGCAAAAGGTGCGTCTTCCAATTTTTTTAAAAATATTTAAATGGGTATAAAAGTTATTATAAAAAACAATTAAAAAATTACCACCGTAGTTCAAAAACTAAAGACGTTTAGGACATATGTTCATATGAAGCTTTTTTCATATTCTTTGGTGGAAAATCACCTCCTAAAATTTTTCGCATTTGTTTAGAAACTCCTTGTATATTTTTATAATAACTTTTATAACAATTAAAATATTAAAAAAGACTTGGCAGGGGTCACTCATGCATCAGAAGACATTTTCTGTAATAAGATAAAAAAATAAAATTTACCAGTGACGTGCATGACGAGTTCAAGGTAAATATTTTTAAGAAAAAAAATGGTACATTTAACAAAACACGTCAATTATGACGTTGAGGCTAAGTAAGTAAATATGTATTTAAAATAAAGTATGAAAGGTAATTAATAACATGTTATTTTATTATTTGTCACTATTTGTAAAAATATAAAGGCATTTAAAAACCATTTTAAAAGACATTTTTGTAATAAGATAAAACAAAATAAAATTTACCAGTGACGTGCATGACGAGTTCAAGGTAAATATTTTTAAGAAAAAAATGGTACATTTAACAAAAAACGTCAATTATGACGTTCAGGCTAAGTAAGTAAATATGTATTTAAAATAAAGTATGAAAGGTAATTAATAACATGTTATTTTATTATTTGTCACTATTTGTAAAAATATAAAGGCATTTAAAAACCTATTTGATAATAAAAATTATATTTAGTATATTAACTGGTACTGTCAATAAAAAGAGTGTATCCAAATAAATATTTTTTATTTTAAGTTTATTTTAGTATCTTGTACAGGGGCAAAGCTATTTCGAGTATAAATAGAGTTAAAGTTGAGACACCCTGTATAGCAAGAAAAGTCTAATTCTATAAACCAATAAAAATGTAAAACGTACATACTGACTTTCTAGCAAAAATTTGAATTACCCGACTGATTCTGTGGTTTGTTTTCTATGTTTCTATAAAATTGTTTATTTGAATAAGCGGTTGTCATAAATCAAATACAACTAGTCAAGTGAAAGTGGTAACTAAATTTGGTTTAAACCGAGAAAGGTTTATTCTGGGTTTATTTAAATTCCCCATTTCCTTTCAATATCCTTTAGGTAAATAATCAAGAACCGATATAGTAAGGGATCTAAATTAGAGCCTCTTATTTGGATCCCGAATCCCTCTAATTTGGAGGCGTCCTTTAGCAATCTGCTAACCGACTTCAATAATAAGTTGTATTTTGTGTTACTAATTATTCGAGTCGCAGAAGCTGTAAAACAGGCAGTCGTCGAAAGTTCTCAATTTATTATAATTATTTTTTCTATATTATTTAAAATAAGAAGTCTCTTAGATGGGGGAAATATTTATTTATATTTTTTAACTAATATAAATAAAACACTTTAAATCGAAATGCAGTTTTTAATAAAACACAATTTTTAGAATACCTCACAATTTTACTGCGCATTTTCTATTTATGAATTTTAAAAAGTTTTTTTATTCGAAATATGTTTAATTTATATATTTATACCTAATATGATATATTTTAATTGGTAGAATTTTTAAACAAAAATAATAAAACGCAAAGTAAAAATTGTAAGATACTCTTAAAATTGTGTTTTATCAAAAACTGCGCTTTGATTTGGAGGTTTTTAAATGTTATTTATACAGGGTGTCCACCAACTTTTCCGATAAGCTTTAAGAGGTGATTCTCTAACGAAAAATAAGAAAAAAACTTCATATAAACATATGTCCTTACCTAAACGTTCTACTTTTGGAACCACAAGGTGTTAAAATTTAGGAAAAATAATATTATATTTTTTTTCAATAACTCTTTTACCAATACAAATGTTTTAAGAAATTTGGGAGACAATTTTTATGTTATAAAAAACATTTTTGTATATATAAAAAAAAATTTCACCAGTGTCGTCCGTAAGGGATTTTTGCAAATATTTTTAATTCTTGTTAAGTTTCAAACAAATATAGTCTCTTGACATTTTTTTATTCGATCTATAGTGTTCTCGTAAGAAAATAAAAATAATTTCCCGGCATGCTTTAATCGCTCTTTATTTTGTATATTATGGTAGCCAAGTTAAGATTACTAAGTTTGCTTTTCCAATCATTACATGAATAAAAAATTAAAACATTGATGTGTTGACCAATTTTTCATGTAGAAAATTAATTACGATTTAAATATTATGTAAAATGAAGATATTATTTACTGTAAAGTTAGATATTAGCAATAATAAATGACCAAAACACTGGTAATTTTTTTTTGGCACGTCAAGATTTTTTTTTTGATACCTTAAAAATTTTAACATTTTGTAGTGTAGTTCTGAAAGTAGGAGTTTTAGGATATATGTATGTGCATATGAATTTTTTTTTTTAATTTTTTTAATAAAGAATCACCTCTTAAAGTTTGTCGGGAGGTTTTGCAAACCCTGCATAAATAACATATATATATTTTGTTTAAACAATATAGAAAAACAAAAGGTGAAACGAACAATTTTCGAAATCGGAGCTGTTATTGAGGACTTTCAACGAAAAGTCTTTACTGACTCAAATAAAGTGTTCTTTGTTCTTGTAAAATTTACCTTTTATAATAACCTTAAAACATCCATTAAAATCAAATTTCGAAAAATACTAGTGTGCGAGATAAGAGAAAAAATTTTGACATCAAAATATTTTTATTTTATGTTAAGTTTGACATTTACAACAAAACCACAAACCGTCAGGCAAGTGGTTTTAAAAAAAAGTTCATAAACTAAATTACCAAATACACAAGAGAAATATTTTGCCCAGAAATGTTTTTCTCAAATGACTGAATGATGAAAAAGAAAGGAGGCGACCGCCCTCCTTTCTTTTTCCTCCTTGTTTAGAAAATAGACTTTGACAATAAAAGACATGAAACAAGAATACTTCTAATAAAACTTTGTAATTGTTTCCTAAACATAATGTACAATGAAAAAAAAATTGTTGTTTTGAACAAAAATAAAAAAACATTTTATAACAAACATACCATTTCTCTGTTTTCTTTTGTATCATACAGCTGAAACAAGTCTCCTAACTTTCTAGGTGAGTTCATTGAGCTTGATATATCCAAAGCGTTTGACCAGGTCTAGCATGCCCACTGCAGAGACAACAATGAGACGAGTAACTGGTCCTAACAATTTGTCCATTGTATTTATCTCTTTCTGTTTTAACGCAAGGTCCAATAAATATGTCTTTGTCTTTCATCATGGCAGGCTATCGTAGATGGAGCAATCATCGCTTTGCCCTGGTTGCCAAGTTGTTTACAATTTCTGCATGTTAACTTTAATGTCCTTTTTTGGCTCGCATCTAATTAAGAGAAAGAAAATATACCTTGAATCGAATATTTTTAACTTAACAAACGTTGCCGCAGGCAGTCACGCCGAAATGTTATTCGATATTTGTGTTTGATATTTTTCAATGGCCGATTTTTTTGGACAGTTTGTTTACATTTTCTGTGATTTATTGCGTGTTTCGTGGTTTTTTACCTTTAATTGGACTTTGAATATTGACTTTTATTAGTGATCACAGTGTATATATTAAATTTGTGCTTTTCAACAGATAATTTAAGGTAATATTGACAAGGTTATCTGTAAGAAAAAATCTTTATAAAAACCAAATAAATTACATTTTTAATTAGGTGTGTGTAATTATTGAACTAAACCCCAATATTTTATATAATTAGGAAACAAAAACAAGTACCTAACATTAAGGGCAAAAATAGCACAGCTATATAATTTAAATTTGGTGGGCAAACTATAAAGTCGACTCACGTGCCATCTGCGTTTACCTTCCTTGAAGACAGACAAGGAAGGCCCAGCAGCTATCTCTCTCTCGGATAATTTATTTACATTTAGTTGCTCGTCTCATTCTTGTCTCGGCCCACTGATCTTGCTGAATTACCAATGTTATAACCTGCGCGAAACAAAAGTTACATTTCATGAACGAAAAAACCGGTTTGTGCGCAAGCAAGTTGAGGGTAAACGCACCTGGCGCCAAATAAACTATCCGCATTATTGGAAAAAATTTGTCGACGGCGTCCTGGTTTTCTCTACGGTAGCTAATGTTCGTCCACCCATTTATTTGTTTACTTCGCGAGGTCGTAAAAATCCGAAAAATGCTTCTTGCCACTGCGGATCTAAATGTAGGTTATCTATGGGCATGCCGTGCTTCTCAATAAATTTCTCTTCTATGGCATTTCAACTAAACTCTCTTTTTACCTCGATAGCTATCTTTCTAATCGACATACACATATCAGTTATTTTAGATGGCCACTTTAAGCTTTCACCAAATAAATGCTGAAGTGCCTCAGGGCTCAGTTCTGTCACCAACATTGTTTCTTCTTCACATCAAGGACCTTCTCTGTCCACAACTAAATCCATTTATAGTTTTGCCGACAATAGTACCCTTTACTCCAGTTTTTAGGTTCTTAAACAAATCTATAAACCTGATTTCGAAAGCAAGCGTAAAGGGATGCAGATATCTTTTTCACAGAACCTTAATTTAATATTGGATTGCGGCGCCAAGAACCTTGGCAATTTTAATACATCCAAAACACAATCATGTTTCTTGTTTTTCTCTTTACTTATAAGCGGCCAAGTTTTGCAAAGCAAAGACACCTTCAATTTGGTGGGCGTCACATTTAAGAATAACTTTAACTGGCATAAACACATTGTATCTATAGCCACGGCAGCTCCAAATGGCTTCTTCTATCGAGCCAAAAGGTATTTTCCCCTTCTAATTTATACACTTTATATGTGTCCTAAATCCAAGCTTCTTTGGAATATTGTTAACTCACTTACAAAAAGGCTTTCTTCTCTCGTCCATCGTAGGGCTGTGGGCGATTTATAGTTTTTAAATAGGTACTTCCATGGCTTTTGCTCAAAAGAATTGTTTAGTACGGTTCCTCCACCTGCGGTTCCCAGCAGAGAAATCTGTGGTCCCTTTACGGTCAGGCCCCAAACTTCCCACTTTGCTCGTTCCTTTATCCCTAAAGTTTCTAGAATATGGAACCCGCTACCCGCGGATTTCTTTTCTTTCTCCAAATCTTTAAGTATGTAAGTCCCGTGTCAACAAACTCCCTCTTACCTCGTTTAAGACATCCGTATTTAGACTTTTAACCTTTCTGGATTATCCAAAGATAAAAAAAACGTATTTTGCAGCTAACATAAAAAGGCACTTTTTATAAAAGTTTAAGCTTTAAAAAATAAATAAGTAGTAAAGTTAAAAAGGTTGAAACGTGTTTAAAAGCCTTGAAACACAAACCAGAATTATCCTAAAATCAAACTTTTGTGCCAATAAAATAATTTTAATTTTTAAAATGTAACAAACAATACAAATTAGTGCTTTCCGTGCCGAGGAAATCATGAATTTTCATCTGCATTACCAAAAGCAACCACGTGTTTTCATTTGCTAAAAATAATTCAACTTTAACGTTGGCGGCTTCAATTTTGTACATAAACAGAAAATTGCATTAGAAACAAGATTTTTTTTGAAAATACCCAAAAGATTGCCATTTAGATAAACAAACAAAAAAAATTATCGCTAATGATTGTTTTTCTTTCACAAGCTTCTAGTTAGGTATTCCTGGACAAGCCAATTTTTCGTGAGTAGGTTCATTTTGACGAGGCGCCCAACTTTTTCCTTACAACAATTTTTGTTGGTGATAGCTTACAGGGCTAGCAGAAAATAAATGTGTTGATTTGACAAATATTAACAATTATAAAATATTTGTACTACAAAACGTTTCATCAAATAGTTCCCTACCACCTACATGTATGATTAACGATGTCGTAAAAATAACTACTAACTGTGTTGCTGTTTTTTTCTGTTGATTGAATAATATTTATGTAATTTAACACCCACATTGTCCCATAAATTGCAAAGTACGTCATCCTGGTTTTTTGATATTTATTAATTCAACATATTTAATCTCTGCTACCCCTGTATGCTACCACCAACGAAAATTGTTGTAAGGAAAAAAGTTGGTCGTCTCGTCAAAATAAAGCTACTGACAATAAATTAGCTTGTTAGTAATGACTTGGAAAAATGGTTTAGGGATCCCTAACCATTCATTACAATAAATTTTATAAAAGAAATATGTTAAACGGTTCAGCTACCAGATTGCCCCAATATTCTCATCAATCTGGGGTATTGATCAGACTAATAATAAAATCGTTGGGCACATAAAATTTTTTCATGATATTTACTCTGAATATGCTACGCCCAACAATTTAACAACAAAATTATGTTCGGCTCCCATTGGTCACACCTAAACCAAAAAGCTGACGTGGCCATTGGGTAAGAGACCCATGATTGGAACCCGATTCTAAGTTAAAGAAGTTCTTTATTTAAATTAGTAAATATACCTACACTATCTAAACTATTTTATTTTTTCAGAATAAGCTCTGTCATACGAAAAAATGTAATCCGCCATTTTGTGGCGGCGGCCATCTTGGATTTAAATTTTTTAATAGTGTGCTCTATTCTACCAATCAAGCCCTTTCATTTGATACCCATATTGAGATAGTTGTGAAAAAAATGTAATCCGCCATTTTATATCGACGGCCATCATAAAGAATGTGTTATATTGTATTGTCATCAAGATTAAGAGTGTGTACCAGAAATCAGATCGATCTGTGAAAGTTACCGAAGGTAAACTTGATCGAAGGTCGTGGCTGAATTTATGGAGATGCAAATCGATTTAATCGAATCAAGTGTCGTGATCCCCCTACAGTTTAAAATTAATCTTTCTTGTGTCTTGCTTTTCTTTTTAAAATGTTTTTGCAAATGAATTTTTAGAGTTTCCAAGAATTTCGATTAACTGTATACTAAATGGGCACTAACCATCCATCAAATTATGATGCATCAAACTCTGGGTTACTTGTCTGCTAAGTATAATTTATATGTTTGTATGTTAAATCGGTGGGTAATCACTAAAATAACTACTCCAATAAGTATGATGGATTTTTTATTATACTGGATGATGCAAATTAACTGGTTTAACAGAAAACAAGTATGTCCCGGAAAGATAGAAAAAATGGACTTATACTTTATCTAAAACTAAATCCGTTGCACGTCACGAACCTGCAAATTTGCCCTGTTGCCAAGTTGTCATGAGAATCTGAGTTTTATTAAAAAGAACAAAGCATCTTTCAGTTAAAGAATTTGTTAAGTTTTTGGAAGGCAATTTCAAGACTGCATTTTTATTCTTAACTGCTGTTGATGTGGCACTAATCGTAAAAATGTTTAAATTCAGCTGCAGCAACACGCTACAAAAAAACTATAATACTTTAACCAAAACAATTCATTGTAACTAACTTCTCTTACTGCAGCTACAGGCAACAAAGGTCCATTATTTTCGCGTTCTTGCTCAAAATAGCCTAAAAAGGAAGCAACAAGCTCCTTGCATGTAAAGGTAAACTGCTTCGGCAGTTTTATCTATGTTTGGTCTTAAAAAACATATTCACTACTGACACAAAATTGGAACTGTCGAAAAGGTTCGAAACTGCTAATAACGATAAATACGTTAACCAAACGTTAACAAAACCGGAAATATATATATAAAAGTTAAAAAAGCACTCTCAACGTGACAACATTGCGGAGCGTAAGTATTGTATATATATATATATATATATATATATATATATATATATATATATATATATATATATATATATATATATATATATATATATATATATTTATATATATCATCTTGAAAGCAGTATTTTTATCATATTTTCAGTCACTGCTGTACGCCACCTACCTGGTTTTGGCAAAACTACTCATCCGAATTCTGCAAACCCGCAGACTGATGGGCGGACAGTTTCCATATGGTTTGTTGGCATAACAGTATGTTGCATTTTTAACTTTTGCCATATACAACTAGATGGCGCACTTTTTACCTACCACCTTTAACCTCTTGATGCTATGGCTGGTTGTTTTTAAATTTCTTGGTGAGATGGCACCGCTGTCTGTATTTATTAGTTCTGGGATCCAGAAAGAATATTTACAGTCAGTCGGGGCGTCATTAAGGCGTCTAGCGACCTGAAGCGGTTTGACAAGTCTTAACGAAGACGAAACACGTGTCACCGCCTTGGTCGGGCCCGGGGTATTCCATTTTTTTGGAGACTCCGTAATTTTTAAACAACCAACCATAGTAGCCGAACTCTTACATGGTATTTCTTATTTATTTATTTTTACAGTCATTGATGAGCCATATGCCCAAAAACTTGACATGCCAGGACCAGTCAAGAAAAATTAAATTCACTCAAAATAGTTTAAAAAAAAATGTACTTCAAAACAATAATAAAAATCAATAAAATGGACAAAATTTTAAAGAAAAAAAGTCGGATAATAACATATGGTATCAAAGTACAAAAAGCTTTTGTTAATTTAGTTATTAAAATTGAGCAGTTTAGCACATATGTTATTACCCTACTTCTTTTTTTATTACTTTTAACTTTTTAGTTGGTTTTATAATTTTTCTGAAGTTGTCTATTTTTTTTATATGTATTATTTGATTTTTACTTTAGTATTATTACTATTTAATTGGTAAACAAACACTAAAAACACTACCGCAGTAGGTACCTTGTTTAGTTCCGTAAAATGGGTAAATTTTACCACAAGGTTCTCTCTCTCTCTCTCTCTATTTTTTTCTTGGTTTTGGTCCCTTCAGGTCCAATCCACCACTCCCCTTCTTCCGGACTATGCTTTCCAGGGCTTCGTCGGCGGAAAATCTGGATAATCGTGCTCGTAGCTCCCAGAAATTCCAAAAAGAAAACAAACAATTCAACAATCGATGCAATGCATAAATTGTCGGCTGTCAAACCAAGATCTGCTACTGGTGTTACGTATAACCTTCACTTTCACTACTGAAAGTTCCCATGGCACGCCTATCTATTTCCTGCCATTTGAGAAATACCTCGTGTTCACCACCAAACAGAATAACATCAGCTTATAGGAGTCTTCGCTCACAGCGCTTAGATCCAGAAGAAAGATGCCGTCAATTTAGCTAGAATCTTTCCTTGATCCCCGAAGGTAAAAACCGTTCGTACGACACCTCTAGCCGCCACTCCGGGAAGAACTTTGTAGTCCTCTACGCACGTCCGCACTGTCCGGAGGTCAAACAAAGAGTCCATTTTTACCATAAGGTTGTCGATTCCAAATGCGCCCTTGATCACTTCTTTATTATCTGAGCATAATCCCTATACAGAGGTAGCTTTGCCGCACGAACAACGTGCGGCAGAGAAAAAAATATCTAGTACCTTTCTCTCTCGCGATCCCGACTTGGTTTTTATGACACTACCAAATAAAAACAAAAATAAAATCAGTCCACAAGCGCGGGAGTAATCGCGTAAGATACACAAAAAAACATACATGCGAATTGAGATCCTCCTTCTTTTTAAAGTCGATTAAAAATATAAAAAGAAACAAGATTTTTCTATAAAAAGCCCCTCATTTGGCCCATACTATCCATATCCCAATGAAAATACAGCAAAATAAAAGAGCTTACATTTTGGAGGATATTTTTTACATTTTAACCTTAAAAGCAAAAAAACCTTACACAGTATTTTATTATACGTTCATAATAAGTAAAAAAATTGGTTTTACAAAAAAGATATTTTCTGCGCTTTCATAAAAAACATAAAAAAAACTCGCACACTTGCAAAAATAACTTTCTTTTTGTTTCTTTTAGCCTTTGTTTCGTGGAAAAACTGTTTTTCTGCGTTTCTTGTGGACCTTTTTCGCGTATAAGCCCATGCTAAATAACAAATATTTTTTGTCCATTGGTTGAAATATATTTCTAATCAATTGTTTGTATTGAATGCTGTTTTTTTTTTGTTAAGGTAAGAAATTTTCTGCCTCGTGGCAGACAAACATTTTGGGGTAGCCCAATCATCCAAGGAAGTCCAATATTCCTTTTATTTAACAAGACATACCAAAAACTCATAGGCATGTCCTAAAAATATTTCGATGTATACCTAAAAAGTTTTTACAAAATGTCGAAAGTTAAGTTTTAATTCATTAACCTTTGGTATCTGGTACCTGCCAAATCCACTATGAGTTAAACTTCATAGGCTTCCTTCGTTTCTACCTATGTTGAGAGCATGCGCTGATAAACTTTTAGCTTTTACAAAATAACGAAGGTCTGCCGCTCACGGGCTTTTACTGTGATAAATTTCCAACTTCAATTGGTAAAATAAAAAATTATTATTTTATGTTACATTTTCGTGTCAAAGGCACAAAGATTAAATTTAAAAAAATATATTATTTACAAATTATGTAAAATATACTTTTCATGTTCAATGGTTTTATTGTACAAAGAGCTGAAAAATAATTTGATAAGTACTAGCTACCAGATCGTACCAATCTTTTCATCAATCTGGGGTATTGATCAGACAAATAATAAAAACCGTTGGGTGTAGCGTATCCAGAGTAAATATTATGATATAAATGTCAATTGCCCAACGATTTTATTATTTGTCTGATCAATACCCCAAATTAATGAGAAGATTGGTGCGATCTGGTAGCTAGGACTTACCGAATTATTTTTAGCTTTAAGTACAATAAAACCGTTTAACATAAAAACTTTTTACATAATTTATTTTTAGGTTTTTAGTTTTGTTGTTAGTTGATACGTCTCATTCTATTGAGTTTATTTATGACTTACTATAACTAACCAGAACTAACCAACGATTTTATATTGAAGTAGTTGGGGAAAATATGTAATTCGCCATTTTGTAGCAGTGGCAATCTTCAATCTGATATATTTTATAGTGAGCTCTATTTTACCAACCAAGTCCTTTCATAATGCCTTACTATAACTAACCAGAACTAACCAACGATTTTATATTGAAGTAGTTGTGGAAAGTCTTAATTTCTTCTTTTATATCAGCGGCCATCTTGGAATTTAATTTTATAGTGAGCTCTATTCTACCGACCAAGCCCTTTCATTTGATACCCATATTGAGATAGTTGTGAAAAAAAATTATGTAATCCGATATTTTGTGGCGGCGGCCATCTTAGATTTTAATTATTTCATAGTAAGTTCTCTTCTACCAATCAATCCTTTTAATTTGATACCCATATTGAGATAGTTGTGAAAAAAAAGAATGTAATTCGCCATTTTGTGGCGGCGGCCATCTTGGATTTTAATTTTTCATAGTAATTTCTATTCTACCAATCAAGCCCTTTAATTTGATACCCATATTAGGGTTGTAGTGATGTTTAAAATCATAAAAATATGTCATATTGTATTGTCATCAAGATTAACGAAGTGTACCAAATTTCAGATTGATCGGTCGTCAGGAAGGGGGTCAATTACTAAATTTGACCCAAAAAGCAATAAACAGGTCAAGTTAGGTAAAACCGTCTAAAAACCAATTTGGTGTAAAATTTTCTTTCCGAATACCACACCTGCTTAAATTATTCCAGGAAATTTCTTCTTGCCGCGAATATTTTAAGAAAATTTTCCTTTGCCTGCGGCTCGGAATAATTTCCAAAATATTCGTGGTCTTTTCCGAAAATAAATTAAGCACTGGTGGTATAAAAAGTAAAAATTTATTTTTTCATCAAGCAGGACATTTTAGGAAGATTCTTAGTTTTTCGTAAAGTTAAAAATTAAAAAGTTTTCCATTTGGTAAGAACTTCCGAAGACACACTGTATATTATGCTAATTAAATAAATCTTCACTAAAAGCTAATAGTTTAATTTTATCGGATCCGTTGGAAAAGACGAGATGGGGTTGAATTAATCTCTCAAGAGGGTTCCCGCTCGAATAACCAAAATAAATCCACCCTTGGCAAATTTGATAAATTTGTTTTATAACATTCAACTTTATTGATTTATAAGTCATAAGATAAATATTTGTAAATACCAGGAATGCAAAATTAAAAGTTAATTATCATAATTAATAAAATTATATTAATAGTTCAGAAATAAGGGGGCGTCCATAAATTACGTGAGATGTTTTTTCCATATTTTGGACCCCCTCCCCCTTGGTGAGATTAGGTGAGATTTTCTTTAACCCCTCCCCCTATCTAATCTCACGTGAGATTTATGATGGGAATACAAAACTCTCAATTTCTTGAACCGAAATTGATTTTGTTTTCAAAAAATATAGAAGAGCAAAAAAAAGGTCCTCCATCCAAAAAAGCAAAAAAGCAAGAATACACACATCACATTTTCCTGGGGAAGGCCTGTCCCAAAATTTTTGTTTTCTTTTCTACCTACACAAAAATTACGTGAGATTTTCACAGACCCCCTTCCCCCTTGTGAGATTTGGTAAGATTTTGCTCGACCCCTCCCCCTAAAATGTCTCACGTAATTTATGGACGCCCCCTAAGGCTTCTTTGGTTATGCGTGTATTAACTTAAAATCTTAACAGAAGGTAGGGAATAGCCACAGCCTTCTTAAACATAGGAGCCGTGAAGTAAGAAAGGCAACGTTGCAAACAACACTGTACAGTAGGAATATTGAAATGAGTTCCTAATAGATTACATGCTAAATATAATTAATTTTTTAAGTGTTTTAAACAAAATATAGGTATTAATTTTTTTAGGATGTTTTAGACAACATGTAGGTATAATTTTAAGTATTATAGTTGCCCTAAAAAGCAATAATGTGTCTGCAACTTATCAGGAACTTTTTGCTTACAAATTTGTTGGTAAGGATTTAAAAATTTCAAGTTGTTAGGATTTTTTCTATAACTCTTTATGCATTTTTTGCGAACAGACCAATGTAGCTTTTTAAATTTTTAAATTTAATTAAACATTTTTTATTTAGTAATATTTGCAATACTTAAAATGAACTGAAAGCATGTGTGTTTAGTTATAAATATAAAAGCTTAATTTGTATTACATAAGATGCACTTTAAAATACCAAACGCTTTAAATTAGGTTTTCCACTATATTTACCCTAAAACCGCATTAAGTAAATAACTTTCAGAATATCTATATAAGTATTTTTTGGTAAACTTACCAGTATATTTATGCGCAATAATTGATATAGTCCTTAAAATATTGCTTGGGGTTATTATTTGTTTTTGGTGCACTTTACACACTATTGATATCAAATTAAACTAAGTTTTTAAAAACACACTTAGTTAATTAGTTGCCCGTAAAATATATTTGTCCATTTACCGTATAGGTACTACTTTTACTTTTAATAAAAAACACGCATTCGGTCAATAGCGCACAACCAGTCTTTTCTAATTTCATCGTTTATGGGGAAATTAAATGTTGTTTGATAACCCTCTGTTTTAATATAACTGGGGTAATTCGATTTGCAGCCCGAAACGCAACACGTTCTTGGCATAATGTACGCCGTACGCACCAACTATACGCGCACATTTAAACGTAAAAACAACAATTGACATATTGGCACTGGTCCTATTTTTCAAATATACAATGAATTACTTATTTTTTCTTTATATAATAAATATACGCTACGATTTAATTTTTAAAAACAAAAAACCTTTTAAGCAATCGTTTAAACTTGTTTCTGTTTACTTCTAAACTTTACTTGACATTCCTTCTGTGCTGTGTTGCCCGATTTCCACCTTCACGGCTAATATGTTTAAGAAGATTATGGAATAGCTCAAAGATCAAAACTTATATCAAATAAAGGGGCGCCAAAACCCTGGAGGTGGTTGGCATCCCATCTACCCATACTTGTATCAAAATTCGGTTTTCACAGATGGGATTTTTTTTGTATTTAAAGCTTTACGGGGCAGACAATCTGTAAGGTTAGTTAATAAAAAACGTTTCGGTTTCGTTCAGCCATCTCCAACTTCTTTTTCTCTTTTGTTGGTTTTTTTTACAACTAAAAAGTGGTGTTACAGACTTTCAAAAATGTGTTTAGGTTATAGAATTTTAGAGAGTTAGGATCATTTAATTTAGTTTGTTAATTTATTTAAATAATTTACCTTAATTTTTCCAAGTTATTTCATCACTTTCGAAGGTTTTCGAAAACGCCCGAATTATCCATTAAGAACTTTTATGCCATCTTGTACCATGGAATTTTCACGATATTTCTCGAAGATTCTAGATCATTCTTTACTCTTCCACCATACTATAAAAGGGCGACGGAAACCTCCGATCAGTTAGTATAGATTCGACTTTTGTGCTGTAAACTTCGAGACATTGACAAGTGAAGATTTTGTCGTTGTTATAACCATAGTTACGTTCCATTGTTAATGAAGGTATAAAAACGAAGGCCGTGTTTTTATACGAGGTGATTCGGAACAGTGGCTTAATCCGATAACATTTGAATGATAACAAAATCCTCATTTGCTTAAAGAAAATGACTTCTGTACCTCTGAATATAAAGAATATTCAAATTTTAATAAACCACATTTAAAACGATATGTTTAAAAGATTTCAAAATACTTAAGTATTTATTCAAATGCCCTTTTGTTCCCACTTAGGGCGAGTGTTTAAGTTAATAATCCTGCCATAAATATAACAAAGTTAAATTTAAATTAAAAACCATCTTTTTTAATTTAAGAACGAGCCAGACTGCTTGTTTTTTATTCATAATTTTACTTAATCTTTTGTCCCTTTTGAAAATATTTTACTCAAGTAAAGCAAATTACTTTTAATATCTTGATATTATAGGGTTTAAGAAAGGGCAAGTTAAAGGAGACAGAAATAATTCTATTTTAAATCGAAATATCTGTAAAAAAATATGAGGAGGTGTATTTTGTACTTTATAGGAGGTGAGCTAAATTTGTAGCTTTTTATAGGAAACTTAAATTTCTGAATATTAATATATGTACAGTGTGAGTCAAATTCAACGCTTTTGATAGGAAACCCATGTTTCTGTATGTTTTACAAAAACTGACCCTCATTTGCGAGGCTTAAATTTCAAGCCAAATTTACTAGTTAAAACCGCAATTCTCTATTTTGCGTCGTTTACTGCTACAGCGTGTTTCTTAATTTCTTGCGCTTTTATTAATCCTTTATAACTTTTTATTTTTAAATATTTTTAATTTTGTAAAAATTTCCACAGCAACTTTTATGCAGATTGCAGATATAACTTTAGTTTTTGCTAGGGCTCTGCATTTTTAATTTATTTATTTATTTTTGGAAATTTTAGATAAAACACCCTGTATATTTTTCCACTATTAAAATGGTTAAAAATTACCTTTTCAAAAATGTGTCACACTTTATATTTCTTCTCAGCCGTTTTTGAGATATTGCATATTTTGTCATTTATGATATTGGTTAGATAGTAGGTCATAAAAAGGTAATTATGTTTTTTTAAACAATTTTGTTATAACTTTTGTTTCTTACTGACTGTTACCACGGAAAACCATTTTTATTAATAATTTATTACCGCAAATAGGGGTAAAAAAGTATCCTATTTTTGGTATTTTAAATTATTTTATTAATATTTTGCCCTAGGGACTTTTTAATCAGGTTTTATTAAAACGTTAATATTTATTGTTACAAACAACCATTATTTTATATTTTAGTAAATTAAACATAACCATGGCAAACAAATACCAGCTTTTAGCTAAAAGGGTTTTTAGGTTGTGTTTGTTTTTCATGGCCATCTTTTACTAACCTGTATATAAAAAAATATTGATTCTTTCATCAAAATGTTTCTTGGGCAAAATAATAACATAATAATTTAAAATACTTATAAAATAGGATTATATTTACCCTTATTTGCGATATTAAATTAATAACAAAATGGTTTCCCGTCATTGAAGTCCATAAAAACAAAAGTTATTAAAAAATTGTTTAAATTAATACATAATTACTTTTTCATGGCCTACTATCTAACCAATATCGGTCATAAATGACGAAATATGCAATATCTCAGAAACGGCTGAGAAGAAATATAAAGTGTGACACATTTTCAAAATGGTAATTTTCTAATCATTTTAATAGGGACAAATATACAGGATGCTCCATTCAAAATTTCAAAAATAAATAAATAATTCAAAAATGTGCCACCCTAGAAAAAACTAGAATCATATCTGCAATCTGCATAAAAGTTGCTGCAGAATTTTTTACAGAATTAAAAAAATTTTAAAAATTAAAAAGTTATAAAGGATAAAAGAAAACGCAAGAAATTAGGAAACACGCTGTAGCGAGTAAACGACGCAAGATAGCGAATTGCGGTTTTCACCAGTAAATTTGGCTTGAAATTTTAGCCTCGCAAATGGGGATCAGTTATTTTGTAAAACATACAAAACATAAGTTTTCTATTAAAAGCGTCGAATTTGGCCCACCCTGTACATACACGGTGCTCCCTAACTAAGTAACGAAAATAAGGTACGAAACTTAAAGGGACAATTTTTATGTTTTTTTTTAATGGAAAGAAAGTTTTCATTACCATATGTCCGAACTTGCTTTCTAAGAAGGGCGTTAAAATTTTTAAAAAAGTAGATTTTTAAAATATCTTAAAAACCCGTGGACCGATTTAGGTGCCATTTGGTACACTTATTTAACGTAATAAGGCGCTTGTAAAGCTTTACCTGTATTAAGATTATTATGTTAAGTGGCGTCTCAGTGGGCAATAGAGCCAATATTATTGAGAAACAAAAGTACGCCACTGACATTTTAATAGAGTTTTATATTTTTTTCTGATTAGGCAATTTAAAATGCAACTTTTTAGTCCTTCGTATTTTAATTATATGCGTTTTGTGAGAAAAAAATTAGAGCCGTTTTATTTTTTTCCAAAAAGTATTTAAAGGCACATGATATAAAAATTAAAAATTAACAATAAGCAATAATCTTCCATAAAATAAATTAGCGGTAATGTAAATTATTGAAAGTTATTATTTTCTTATTTACTAAGGTCGTTGTACTGTTTATTTTTTAGTTTTATTTTATATTGTTTATGGATAAAAATCAAAACTCTATAAAAAGTTAGTGGCGCACTTTTTCTTCTCAATAATATTGCCTGTGGCGCCCATTAAGACGCCACTTGTCCCAATAATCTTAATCTAGATACAAGTTTTTTTATTATATTAAAAAACTGTACCAAATTTAATCTAAATTGGATAAGGGGTTTTAAAGATATTTAAAAATACCGATTGTTTTTAAACTGTAATGCCCCGTATCTCAGAAATAAAGCAAACCCGGATATATGTTTATAGTAACTTTTTTTTAATTAAAATACATAAGAAATCACTTTCTTAAGTTTTGTACCGTAGCTAGAAACACCCTGCATGACCAAAAAATTGACCCCTTTTTTGCCATGTTTAAATTTTAAACCAAATTTACTGGTAAAAACCGGAATTATCCAGAACTAACTTTTCAGGTATATATTTTTTTAAATTCGGTTAAAACATATTTACAGCAACTATTAAATAATATTGCAAATTTGCCTTTGTTTTTTTATGTGAAGCATTTTTGATTTGTTATTTTTTTTTAGTTTACATAAAACGGCCTGTTTATTTTTATAGATTTAAATTGATTTGTTTATTTTTATAGATTTAAATTGATCGATAAATTACCTTTCAAATGTATCACACTTTTATTTCTTTTAAGAGGTTTCTGACATATTGCATAATATTATATTTTATTGATATTGGGTGAAAAGCAGGCAATAAAAAAGTCCTGACTGCAATGACGCAAAACAATTTATATTCATATTTAAAAACCGCAACTCAGGGTATATAATAACCCTGTACAATAACATGTAGTGCCACTATTATGCATTCCTTTACAGTCCATTCTAAAGGACCCAAACTTCCTAATTTACTGGTTATTTCACCCCAAAAAACCGTTAAATATAATTTATTTATTTACTTTTTTTATTTAATTATTTTGTTTGCTGTAAACGAAACATTGTTTAGTCAATGTATTACGAAGTTTATCAGTTGACTTCAAAATAAAAGAGCCCTTTTCTCATTACTTTTTGTGTCTTAAATAACAATTTTCAAATTAAAGAAATTTATGGGGATTTCAAACAGTCAAGGACCCCAATTAAATATAAAATAACAAAATTTTGAGAACTAAAATGAAAATATTCCTCGTAACAATGCTTTGCTTTCTTTGTTGTTGGTCCCGTTGCAAGACGATTAACCAGCTCTCCCCTTCCGGACTAGCTTTCCAGGGCTTCGTACGTGGAAAATCTGGATGGTCGAGCTTTCCGCTCCCAGAAATTCCGGTTCAAATGTTTACTTTTGTTCGAAACAAAATAATAATCGATTCAATGCATAAATTGTAGCTGTCAATCCAAAAACTGCTACTGGTTTCGTGCATAACCTTCACTGTCACTTGCTGATGCTTTCAGTAGAGGGCGCCACCGTCCTCGGCCGTTACGAAAACACGTGCACCCCGCTAACCTAAAAACATCAGGATTTTTAGGAATCTTCACTCACAGCGCTTAGTTCCAGAAGAAAGATGCTATCAATTTAGCGTGAGTCTTTCCTCGATCCCCAAGGGTACAGCCACGCCCGTACGATGCCTTCAATCGCCTACCCGGAAGGTCTATGTAGACCTCTACGCCAACACGAACCGCACTACTCGAAGATCGCGGGAAGAGTCCAAGAGTAACAATTATTTTAAGAACAGGATAATGTTTTACCATACAGGGTTTTTAAAATTTACAATGGTTATGTTTTCTAAACCAATGGAAATATTCAGAGTTCCTTTATGAGATGGGTTTTAGACATAAGCAAGACCGGGGATAGCTTTTGTCAGGGACGTAAGGGTGTGAGAATAACGATTTCGGTTGGCAGTTCTGTTCAAACTTGGTAGCATTATCAGCTGATAACAGAGTCGTATCTTGTCGAAGCTTTGTTTGGTAAAAACTGTGGAAATTTGCCATTTTCGTTTTGGATGTATATTTTGCAAGGATTTCAAATTGTGAATGTTTTGGTTAGTTTATAGAGACTTCACATATTATTGGTTCGGACTTGTTTTATTTTAGAGATTTTAATAGTGTTTATTCGTATAGTTTTTTAGTCTTTAGTGTTTTTTACATACATATGATAGAGATGAGTGTCCGCTAATCAATGGTACACAGAAAAATCACGGATTTCTCATGCAAAAATGCCTATTAGGTTTTAAACAAACATACCTATATCCAAAAGTTGAGGATAAGGAAGATACGGGGTGTTAAAGGGAAATAAATATTTTTTATTCATTTCGATAATTTCTGATACGTTTTAAATAAAACTGGGTATCCAGGAATTTTTAGATATCAGCTATTTATATCTGAGCAGTTGTAATTATGGCTAATACGATGTTATTTAAGGCACTTTCGGGTGCTCTGAACAACTCAAACGTGAATATCTTGAAAACGGTTGCCAAGACCGGTTCTTACTAAGTATACCTTTTTGTGCAGAAAACATAGAGAAGCTTACTAGTTTATTTAGATGGTACATACAGAGTAGCTCAAAAATATTGGAACGTTTTAGAGAATTTTCAATAGTGTGTACCTATCGCCCTCCAGTCTACATATAAAAATTAATGTCTCGATCTGAAAAGCTAATTTTTAAAAACCCCTCGATACCGAGTTTTATTAAAATATTTAAAAAGAGAGGAAAAATTATCGAAATAAATTTAATTTTTCTATTTACTATGACACCCTGTATCTTCCTTATTATAAACTTTTGGATATTAGGTATGTTTCGTTAAATCTTAATATTTTGGCATAAGGAATCTGTGGTTTTTCTGTACCATTCATTAGCGGACACCCCGTATACAAAGTTTTTAACATGGTTTTTGACTTACAGAACATGGAAATTGTTTTGCTCTGCCAGGTACCTCATCGTCCTGTCGTCGCTTTGATAATTTTTAATTTTCAATATTTAAACTACATTTGTGGTTTTATTTTAAGTTATGCCTATTAATATAATACAATAAATTTTGTTTACAACATACAGTTCTTTTTTGTTTTCTCCTTAATTCTACGCCACTGATCTGCCTAAAATCAAACATGGGCGAAAATTGCCCGACTTGACGTCACAGCCGCGCTAGCCAATTTGGCGAATGTCGTAACCTTATCTCATCAATCAACTTTGGGAAATATTAAAACATAAAAACTACATTTTTATAAAACCCGGTGGGATTATGAATGACCTACTTTCAAAACACCTCTATTAACTCCTTAAGCTGCAACCCCAGTCACTTAAAACTGATGCGTTTAAAATTCTTGAGGAGCAGATTTTTAAGGTAAAAAAGGTCCTCACGTTTATAAAACACACACAAAATGCATTTTACAGATTTTTTGCCTCGTCGTTCATGCGCTAGCCGATATGATTTTTTGTGCTGTTTATGGTGCCCCCATAACGTGATGCCCTAAGCCAGAGCTTCTCAAACGGTGCGTCGCGAGTTGATGGGACAATGTGAGATCAACAATTAAAAAAGATCTATATAAATTTTGTTCCAAATATAAGGAAAAAAGGAGACAAGGAGTTAATTTATAATAATTGACGTTAGTTTCCGTTCGTTCTCGGTAGTGATTAGACGTTGGAAGGGAGCTCATACCGGGCTCTCACGTGGATTCGTGCATGGAGGATGTAGAAGATTTTCTGGTGCCCCGAGGAAGATAGGAAACTCACTGCTAAATTGAAAATGCATCTTTTTTCTGGAGCTAGGCGCTGTGAGTGAAGATTCCTATCAACTGATGTTTTTCTGTTTGGCGTACTGCACGAGGTATTCTTCAATGGCGGAGAATGGAGGCGGGCGCTGCGGGTGACGTCAGTACTGAAAGAAACCGGTTATGCGCGATACCAGTAGCAGCTCTTGGGAAGATGGCCGCAATTTATGCATTTCATAGCTTTGTTATTGACATGTGCTAGGAACTTCTGGGAGCTACAAAGCTCGACTATCCAAAAGTTCCAACGGCAAAGTGCTGGAAAACTTATAAGCGACATCGCTTATACGATCGGAAGGGAGAGAGCTGGCGACTAACTAGCATGAAAGCCATAAACAAGCAAGCAAGCATAATAATTGACGTCTTAGTTCCAATGACATATCTGTTAACACTTATTTTTATGTTTTTTTATTTAAATAAATAAATAAATAATGAACTTAAACTTTTACCTGAGAACCTTTTTTTGCTTTTCAATTTTTTTTTCTTGTAAAAAGAAATTTTCATCTGAGGCAAGGACGTCGTAAAACAATAGCAAGTTTCCAATGGCGTCACACTACCAATAAGTTTGGAAACTCCTGCCCTAAGCAATTGCTTAGTTTGCTCATAGGGTAATTTAATTAAAATTAAATGGCCACTGTTGGCAATTCAAATTAAGGAGCACAGTGTTGCAATTCGGTCAAACAGCTGATAAAAATGGGTATCTCAAAGAAAATGGACAAGGGGAGAGAAATAGTTGATTTACCCCCACCAATTAAAAAATGGCACACACCTGCGACTTGTGATTGTGTTCAGCGACCGAAAGAGCTCGTCAAAGTTTTATTTTATTCTCGCTTACAGTTGTTAAAAAGCAAGTGCTTGGTTAAAAGTATGGATTTATTTATAATTTTTTTGTTTCAGTACGCACTTTTTACGTAACATTTTTGTATCTGAATCAATACTATAAGCAATATATCTTTCGAACTTTAACCGGTTTGATGGTTAACTTAACACAGCGGGATTACTCGTCATGCGCATGAGAGGTTCTTTTTTCGGCTTGCTATTGGCTGTTATAAATGTCAAAAGTCTTGACTTTCAATATGTTTAATATGGCTGATGTTTTGTGATTGTTGTGGCTGCTTATTTGTTTTGTGTTTTATTCGGTTTAATTTTACGTCTGACCTGTGTTATAAATATAAATTATTGAAACAACATTTGTGTACATTTATTGGTTTTTTTAAATAAAATATTTTTTAAATTATTTACGTTTTTTTATGAATAAAAACAAATTAACACTTTATGTAAGATTAATTTTTTTAACAAAATATTATATACAAAATATGTTTAAAGAATATCTTGCTGTAGGTAAAAACACAATGAACCAATAGATCCTCTATTGTCTGTGTGCGTCACTCCATATTTAAAAATTTTTCTTGAACTGTAAGACAGACAAATGACAAGTTTAAAAAGTATTAATAGTGATAAAAATTATACTAAAACGAAAAAATAAAAAGGCCTAAACACTAAATGACCCAGTTGAGGTACAAACCAAGATTAGAGTGTGTCTACTGAAGTTCGTACCATAAGGCAAACTATTATTAATTTTACGAAAAAATTCAACCATCCCATATTAATTGTTTTCGGTGGTAGGTATATGAAATATCTTAAAAATTATGAATTTTTCTTAAGAGGGAAGTACACTTATTTTTGTCAATATCGAAAATTTGTGGAAAAAAGATTTTTAGGATTAAGATTTTTTTTCTGCAATACCGAGCATTTTTGAGCTTCCTTTACAAAAGTATTTTTTTCAAAATAAGTTAGTATCCAGTCATTGTTAATTAAAACATACAATCTTATCTGCTTCCTCATACCTAAAAAACAAGTATGTAGATATCGAATAAAATGGACCAAACACATTGGCCTATGGAAACTGAAATCCTACTACGCTTTTCTTAGTATAAGTAATATTAACTTATACACTATAATACCTTTCAACTAAATAGGATCAAAATAAATCTATAATTTATTTGGTTGGTAAGTTTAAGCGTGTTATTTTCATATATTTCTTAAAATTATACACTTCTTTTACATTTTACAACCATTCTTTATGCTAAATATGTAATTTCACAATAAAAGTTTGGTTTTCCAGAAATAATTCTATTTACATTTCAATCTTTAGTTCTTATTTCCCTAAAATTTATATATATTTTTCCACATTAACCTATTCCAATCTAAGAAAAAAATAGACTTCTACCAAATAGATTTTAATACACCATTAGCACTAAATTACCAATATTTAGTCATTAAATTATTAATAAATTTTAGTATTAACCACATTTCACACTTTTTATTAATGTTTTATGTATATTTACTCAATAAATCAATGTTTTTGAATATACCGCCGATTTTGACATTGGGAGTGCGTATGCGCATGCCCTGCCATCCCGCAGACCCTTTCTTCTAGCGGTGGGCTTAACAGTGATTTTTGATATCGGTGATCGCTGCTACTGCTATCTAAAAGTAGCTGCTACTGAAAACTGTGATATTATCACTCTTTACGGAAACATGCTAAATTTTCATAAATAAAGTCATATAGATAACCTTGTTAAAATTGAATGAAGAAAAAATATATCATTTTTAAATAGATTCTGTCATTTAATATACATATAATTTAATTACTGATTTGCATTGGCATATACGTAAATGTGTATAAAAAAACCGACATTACACGAAGTATATCAAATATCTTAATTTTTTTATAAACATTTATAGCTTTGATCATATTATTTGGGCAACCCATTCGCGATAGAATTATTAACAAGTCAAATTAATAAAAAAATAGTTTTCTTCCGGTAAGCAAGCCAATTCGCATCCCATTTCACTAACGTAAACATGCATAATCACCATAAACTTAAATGAAAGAGGTTAGAATCACTGAATCGCAATCACAGCGATCGCAGTCGCCGTTTAATGTTGTGGTTACGGGCAGCGCCACCTCTGCGAAGTGCGAATATTAAAGAGTGATTTTTTCACTGCGATCGCCAGGCGCAAGTAGCAGCTACCAAAATGATTTGTTAATAACCGGTGATTGGTAGCAGCGACTGCGATCGCAGTCACACCTCTACTTTCTTCAAATTGTGCCACTTTTCAAAACGGCGATTGATCCTCTATCCTTGTCTATTCTCTTTGGGGTATCTAGATCAAATGTGTCGAAAATATTTACCATATTTACAAAAATATACGATTTTGGGTTTGTGTCTCGGCTAGAAGCAAAAGTAATTTTGAAAATAAGACATTAAATTTCAGACAAAATATAAGGCATCATAGTCTAAAAACCTAAATATACAAAGAGTAGTTACCAGCTAACGTTCCGCGTAATTTTATATAAAGTGACAAAACGTAAGTTTTTGAATATTTACACTTAAACTGCAGGCATAACAAATCTGACTTTGCACCTTTTGCTTCATGGCAGAATTATTTACGAAATCTATGATGACAACCACCAAAAAACTTAGCACATATTGTAAACTAATTCTTCTTGTGTTTTTTACTACATTTATTCAATAAATTATAAACATTATTTAAAAAACACGTTATTACCTGCCACAACAACAAGAAAAACTTGATCATCAATTGTCATGGGCTCTTATACTACTTTAAAATTATGCCGTTGAGGGCTTTTTAACAACATCGCAAGCTTAATTTCAATTATCAATCATAAATCGCCCTTAATATTAGCCGCACTGAAAAAAATGATATCTTAAAACAAAAGCCTTAAATTTAATTTGAGAGAATTGTGACTTTCATATGTGTTAAAGAAATCGGATCTCAAACAGAAAAAAATATGTTTTCAGATTTGCGTACTAAATTCAAAAGAAGGCGCTTTTGTAATAAAAATAACCTTATTTTATTTAGTGACCCCAATGGGTATTCTGTTAAAAACATCGAGTGCCTTTCCCACCGAGAGATTCTTTCTTTAAGACAAGATAGTAAATACCACAGACTGAAATAAAATTTAATTCAATTAAGATAATTATATTAAATAAACAATTAGTTCTCTTTTGATAGTTAAGAGAGGAATTCCTGCTTATCATGTCATTCATCGAGACCTCTCTTCTCCATCGATGATGCGTTTTGCCGAACCTCATAGGACTTATCAAACTGGCTGTCCCGGCTCCAAGTTGAATAATATGAATAACAAGTGTATCTTATAAAAAAACTTTCGTTGTTCGACGGTAGGATATAATCGTACCGTTGATACCGTACTAAAAGCATAATTCAGTGAATACTTATATTAAAAAACAGGTTCTTTGACATAAAGGTTAAAGATTTTGGTATAGGTTCTTAAAATAAGAACCTATTATTTTAAAGAAAATTCATTAATATTTTGATAGAAACATTTAATATTTCTTTTGTTTAAAATCTTAAAACTTATATTTAAGATATTAAAGAGCTTAAATCATAAATCTTTTTTGATTTTGATATTCTGAAAATAATACTAAGGATATTTTAATTTAAAGATAAAGAATTTCTTTTACATTAAAGACATAAATTAAAGTATTTTTTCCCCCAGTTTAAGAACCACTATTATTTTAAAGTAAGAAATAAATCTTGGTTTAAAAAGCACAACTATTCAAAAAGAATGCATATTTTTAAAACCTTGTATTTGCTTAAAATAAGACATTTTTTTTCTGTGTGCGTGTTTGTTAAATAGATATTTCCCATTATAGCTTTTTGTGAGTACCAACCATTAAAAATGGCTTTCATTACCATTTTTTAAAATAAATCATACTCAAAATTTAGTCAACAATGTTATTTAAATTTAATAACTTTTGCGTTTGAACTATGGGTATGCATTGGGTGTTATCTTGAATTTTAATGGCCCATAGCGTTCACATATTATGTACGTGTACACCAAAACGATTCATCGTAACATCATAATATGTATGTCCGGATACCACCCACCTCATTAAAATCTAAACCTTATAAGGTATGTTTCCTCTTTGTGTTGACAGGTTAATGGCCAGACACCTAAATAATTTTAATTTATTTTGTTGCCCAATTTTTTTCTTGATTTTATTTACAATAACTATAGGTACTGGATTATATTTAATTGCATATTTGCATATTTAAGCCATTCTCATCACTAATAGCATATTTTCTCTAAAATATAGGGTGATTAAAATCGATCACAAAACTTAAGAAGGTAATTCTACTTGACAAAATAAGGGTAGAGCTTCATATAAATTTGTTTTGAAAAGTCATTCGTTTTCGGGTTACAAGCCGTCAAAGTTCAATTTTTATTTTGGTTTTCGCCATATTGCATTTATTTTTTAACCAATCCAATTGATATTTGACACACAAATCGAGCTTTGCAGATTCTAAAATTTTAAGACAAAAGTACTTTTTACATACCGCCAGAGGGCACTTTACCTGAAACTTAAAATGTACTTATATCATAACTTTTTATTTTGACAGATATCGTAAAGCTTCGGGCACCATCTTATAGACAATCAAAAGTTAAAAATAAGGTGCTCCTTATTAAAGTCGATAAACCTCACCGTTTAGGCACCAATAGACATCAATGTTTTCATTAATTTCAAATTACCTACATACATACAGGGTGTCCAGTAACTCAACCGACCAACTTTACAGGGCGATTTTACAACAGAAAATAAGAAAAAAACTTTATATAAACATATGTCCTAAACGTCTTAGTTCTTGAACGACGGTGTGTTAAAAAAAAAGAAAAACTTTTTTTTAATTTAAAAATAAGACGTTTAGGACATATGTTTATATAAAATTTTTTTATTTTTTGTTGTAGAATCGTTTGGTTAAGTTTGTCGGTTGATTTACTGGACACCCTGTATGTATGTAGGTAATTTGATTGAAATTGATGAATACTTTGATGTCTATTGGTGCCTAAACGGTGAGGTTTATCGACTTTAAGAAAGAGTACCTTATTTTTAAGTTTTTGATTGTCTATAAAATGGCGCCCCAGATTTACGATATCTGTCAAAATAAAAAGTTATGATGTAAATAAATTTTAAGTTTTAGATAAAGTGCCCTCTGGCGGTATTTTAAAAAGTACTTTTCTCTTAAAATTTTAGAATCTTCAAAGCTCGATTTGTGTGCCAAATATCAACTGGATTGGTTAAAAATAAATGCAAAATGGCGAAAAAACCAAAATAAAAATTGAACTTTAACGGCTTGTAACTCGAAAACGAATGATTAAAAAAATTATATGAAGCTCTAACCTTATTTTGTCAAGTAGAAATACCCCTTAATTTTCGTGATCGATTTTTGAATCACCCTGTATAAACTTTTTTTTATAAACTTGGCTTAGGAATACGCCCTTACACCCTGTATACTTTTTTGCAAATATCTATTTCAGAACACTATACAGAGTGGTAAATTAAATATTTTAATTACCTGGACGCCTCTTTTTCTACATTAAATTTGTGTTTTGTGTCATTGGCTCCTAGAATTCCTTTAAATATAAATGTATGCAATGTAACAATAAACGCGACGCGACGGCAGCTAAACCAAAAGATCAATTAACCATAAATTCTTTTAGTTTTTGTGTAACTAAATTTAATATTTGACAGTTTGTGCTTTTTCATGGGGAAGGGGGTTCGCTACCTAAAAATTTATAAGGTCCTCACCTTAAAAACTGTTAGTTACTGAATTTACTCTTTACATTCCATAAGCATACGCATTACAAAAAAGATGGCGGCTGGGTGCCATCTTGGAAAAAACTTATATAGAAAGGGGGACCTTGTGGCACATCATTTTAAAGCTCCTGACGAGTTCTTTGTAACCGTAGAATATATAGTCAATAACTTGCGACCCAATACAAAATAGCGGTACTTTAAAAATTACCTAAATACCTAATTGGGATGGCGTACTACTGTGTCTCGGCGCCGACGCAGCGAGTTTTTATAGGCAGCTTGGGTGAGCGGGACCTGTTCCGGTTGGTCGTTGCGCAGTTGCTGTTATTGCCGTGGTGCTATTTTGTGGTTTTAAAAACTGGTATCCACGTTTTAATGACTTCATCGATTCTTCGGTTTTGTTATACCAACAACTTCAACAAAACCGAAGAATCAATGAAGATCAATAAAACGTGGATACCAGTTATCAAAACCACAAAAATAGCACCACGACCAACCGGAACAGGTGGAATGGTGTGTGAATGAGAAGGAGTAGGGGTCAAGGTACAATAAGCCTTCAGGCTGCAGTGCACCATCTAGGGGTGGTCGTCGGACCTGGATGGGATGACCCCGAAAGGGTGAAAAACCGCTCACCCAAGCTGCCTATAAATACTCGCTGCGTCCGCGCCGACACAGAGTAGTTAGTACGCAAGTAGTCTACTAGGAACCTTTTGAGGATGCCAACCACTCGCGCTGACGAAACGTCAAGAATACAAAAATTATAACGACGGCCGAATAGCCCAAAAAACTTAAGTTTATACCTAACTTTATTGATCTCCGTAATATGACCATCCAATTTAGGTACTTAGTTAAATTTTAAAGTACCACAAGACCATCCTTTTCATCTAACTTTTCTTTTCAAGATGGCGCCCAGCTGAAATCTTGAATTTCTCATCTGTCAATTTCACCCAGAAATATACTATTAATGCATTTATTTTATATCCCAAAGTAATACTTTTTAAATTGATCCGTAAAAAAAAATTAGTGTATGTTATATTTTTCTCTTGAATCACTGCATCTATTAAAAAAAACTGCATCAAAATTTGTTGGGTAGTTTTCAAGATATAAGCATACATAGGGACAGACAGCGGAAAGCAACTTTGTTTTATATTATGGAGTAATAAGACATTGTTGAAAATTTATCATATCATTTAATTCTGATAACCCAGACATTTAAATTATTAATTATATACGGCTGTAGAAAAAATAAAGTATACAACACATGTATAAACTGTTAAACTCCCATTCGTAAAAAATGTTATCACTTTATGTACTTGTTACAAAAATATTTATTTTTTAGCTCAACTTTGTTGGTCTCAACCAAAAACGAATAGCACACTGACAGTTTTTTTTAAATTTTACATGGCTACGTCAAAGGATTAAAAAAAACATAATCCTGCAATTAAATACACACTTAAAAATATTACAAAGTAAAAATACTGATGACCATGTAAACGTGAGCTTGTAGTCTGCAACAAATATATAATTAATAGAGGAAAACAGTAATTTAACGTCATGACGACGCCATTATCATAATAATGTCATAATTTGATGAGCAAAATTACAGAAGCCCGGCATATATAATAACAAATAAAACTAATTAATTTGTATCGAATAATTTAAATTAACAGGTCGTAACGCAAAAAGTATTTCCATGGCCAAAATACGCGTCACATCGCCGTTAACAATACGAAAAGGCGTATGAACAGTTTAAAAATGTAAATTCGGTGCTCTTTGATAAGAAAAAAATCACAAAAAGTTTAAAGCAAATAAATCGGCATGCTTGTCTTCGCAGCCGCCTTTGCTATATTTTTTTATGATATGCCGGTTAATGCAGCTGGTCATCGCACTATGGGATAGAAATTATTTTTTTCGGTCAAAATTCTGAAACTTACCAATCTAACTTAAAATAAGGTGCTTTTTACTGGAAAAATATTATAAATTATTACAAATGCTTTTTGAAAACCTAAAACTTATTATATGTTATTATAAATTTACACCCTCCTTAACATTATTATTTTGTATTGTACGAAATAAAATAAAATGTCAGCTTGTTTGGTTAATTCGGTAGTATTCTAATCAGTAATCCGATGATTATTATCTCATATGGTATACAAGGTACGACAATAGGTATGCTTTTTTAAATGGAATACCCTGATAATTATATCACCACCAAAAAAATCTTTTAAAATGCTTTAAAAAATACTACATTTGATGTGTCTATCTCAATTAGTTTCGGAAATATGACCATCCAAATCTGAAAAATAATTTTAATTTATTCTTATAAGCGTAATAGAGATACATCTTTCCAAGTTTTTTTATTTTTGTAACGTATAAAATAAATAAAAAACACTGCTTGGTTGGGTAGATTCTGTAGAATCCATATCTTTCATCAGAATGCTTTTATCTTTTAGGATATACAGTGTAGGACAAACCATATTAAATTTTAAAATGGAAAACCTTGTAAATTATAAAAAATCTTGTATCTGTCCTTACACTCAAAAGTGGCAAAAAGTAGGAAGGCAATTGTAAGTACAAAAACTGATAAAGAAAAAGGTAAAAAAATCTTTGACTAAAGTAGCGAGAGTTCGCGAGACTGCATCGGAAACACAATAATAGCTCTTATTATTTAAACTCTTTTACTTTTTTAGTAAATAAGGCTAATAATAAACTAAGTAGATTAAATGTTGTATATTTATGTTTACTTAAAATACATTTTCAAGTTTCCCCAATAGAAGTCGTCATATCCTTTTATAATTTTGCGTACATGTAGTTTGAAGTATCTACTTTGAAATACACAGCATGAACCATTAAAATTTCAAAGTTGCTTTTTGGCCAAAATAATGGATTTCTTTCCCATAGTGTATCGACGCGTCGCTGTAAAGGATAGCGGCGCCTTTGTATCTGTAATGTATAGTCCGATTGCAGGCGGCCTTTTTATGTTTTTTTGTATTATTTTCAAAGGGTACCGAATTTGCGCTTTTAAAATGGGGCGGAGGAAAATTCGGCACCAACATAACAGGTATATTATTTCGACAAGAAAACTGGGCACCAAGAATTTTAGGGTCGGTATATGTTACAGGTAAATTCGGCACCGTTATGCAGGTACTTACCTACTTGGACATTTATAAATAAGGTGTTTGGCTCATTTGAAAGTGTTATTAATTGAAATGTAAATAAAACAACGATGTTGTTTTGGAATTATGTTTATTTAAATTCAAATTGCAAATAATATTTACATGGTTGAGGAATGATACGATGTACATTTTACAAATTCTAATCTAGATAAATTTCTCAAGTTATAATTTTCTGTTGCGCTCTCTAAGAATTTAAGTTTATTCTTAACATCCTTATCCTTAATTTTAACAGGAATATGCAAACTTTGAATTTTTAAATAAGTATCAATTTGAAACTCTTTTAATTTGTCAATGAAAATATAAATCGACGGATGAGTGGAATAAAAGGAAGAGTTAAATTGTGAGTGGAAAGACTCACATGCGTTCGTTGTACGAATAAGAGAAGGCAAATTGTCAGCCCATATATTAGGTGGAAATATAGCATTATCTCCAACGTACATTTCTATTAAATAATCGGCATACTGATCTACAAATGTATTTTCTGGCTTATAGGACATTAAATCAAAAACGAAGCAGTCTTCAACTTCTTGTGGATTTAAATAAGTTAAACCAAAGGTATGTCTAAGCCATTTACCTACTTCTGAGTCCAAATTTTTGTAATGTGTTTCTAATCCTAAGGATTTAATTTTCCTAAACCATGCTTGGTGTAAGTGAAAGCGACAACCGTTAATATTTACATTTGGCCAAACGCTGTCGATAGCTTTATGTATAGCAATTTCAAAGTCTACAAATATTTTACATGGTTCAAAATATAATTTATATCTGTCTAAAATATTAGTCTTCAACAACAAAAAAGATTTTTATAAGTTTCAGTAGTTTTGTTAGGTAGCAAACAATAAAGTAGTTGCATGTAATAACCGTTTTGTAATCCATGAATTGTAAATAATTGAAAGAAATATTTAGTACAATGCGAAAATGTCCCATCCATGTACAAAGTTGACATTTTACATAAAGTTTTTATATTGGATTCACACGAGAAGACAATAATGTTATTCTCGGGGCAATTTATAAATAAAAATGATTCACCTTTACTAGTAGCAGGACTGTATGTTTGGACAACTTTATGTACTTCCTCCATATTTTTCGGCAGCGCGGATGGTAGAATCTTGCGACGGCAATTGTAAATGTTTTTTCGTATGTTATTTACATCACTGAATGTTAAAGCTTCTGGAAGATTTGTAGAAAGATGTTTTCTAATTACTTTAGAAGGTTTCTCACTGATGTCTTCTTCGGCTTTGCGTTTACAAGCGTTTGAAATAATTTTGGAATGTAACTTCCTGATGTCAGCTTCATGATTATGTTGTAAATCGCTTCTTGAAATAGTTAAGTCAGGGCCAATAGTAAAAACTTTAGCGGGACATTTCAAATTCTTTTTACTGCACCTCCAATAAACTTCGCCGCTCTTCAACTCTTTAGTTTTGGAAAATAGATTATTTTCCAACGACAACAAATCGCATCCACGTTCACTTTTATTAGAACCGGTACAGGTGTCATTTTAAAGAAAAACAATACGAGACTGGACTATAGCACAAATTTAAATATTATAAAAATATATGTACGTATTAGCACTTCAAGATGAAATAGGAAACTAAAAACAATATTTCTAACTACCCCCAAATCCATATTTTCTACCTTCATTACCTGTAATTGACCCTCATTACCAAAACTAACCAAAGTGTACGGCGGCGCCCAATATTCCTAGTTCTTGCCAGGTACCTGTTCTCTTAACAGGTATAAATGGTCATTCAGTGCCGAATTTTCGCCCGCCGTTAAAATGTTCTTACTATATTTATATCAAATTATGAAACTTTACGGGAGCCATATTCAGAGTGGACTAGGGGCAGTGACGTAGCTACTTTTATGGGGCTGGGCTGGGCTGTGTCCCGGGGCCCCAAGCTTAGGAGGGGCTCTTGAAGTTGAAAAGTGCCCTCGGACTAAGTACAGAAATACTGAAAAGGAATGCTATGGAAAATAAAGGAAAGGAGCTGTTTTTTATTGCTGTCTTGGTTAGTGTGAATGAAGATAACTAAAGAAAGTAAAAAGTTAAAAAAACTAAATAGTAATGAGGGTCTTTTTGCTTTTCAGATTTTTAGGGGCTCTACTTTACTCTTTTGCTCCAGGGCCTCAGCTGCCCTAGCTACGCCAATGACTATGGGCCTTGCACAAGAAGAAAATGTTTCAGTACATTCAAATATTTGTATCCTTGATGAGAATATGAAACAAGAGCATCCTTTTTTAACGAAAATATCTCCTTTTTTTCGAGGGAAAAATTATTTTAATTGAATACTGACCAGAAGGGCCTTGGGAATTGCATTGCCTAGGGGCCCTTACACAGCTGGCCATATATTTAAATAAGCTGAATAGCTTTATAAAATGACTGATGTAATAAAAACTGGCTACGTCAAATCTAACCTACTTTAGGATCTCATACATATTTGGATTTTGTACAGAACTTGGCACTTACTTAGATTTTCATTTTTTTTTTGGTGGCGAAGCCCACCGCCAAAAATAATTTAAGTATTGAACTTGGGAAACTTTTTTTACATGTATATTTTTAATAATAGTGGAGTATTGGATGGTCTTCTTGTTGGGTACACGCCTGGAAAGAATGGGACCGCTTTGGTCCTGGTCCCGGGGTATATGAGCTGACCCTGTTCAGCCGCTATTGACTCCTATGAACTGGCCGGTCGCCTGAAACAAAATAAAAGAAAAACCCCCAAAAACCCAAAAATTCTAATTAAAAACGACGTTTTGGTGACAAGTCTGCCACCGTTGTCAAGTTAAAAATTAAGTTAAAAATAAAATAAAATATTAACTAATATTTAAATTAAAAATGATTAAAATTTTAGTTTATTTTGTATCGCAAACTGAAAATAGTGTGACATATGTGTCATGAGTGACATAAGTAACTGGTGAATTTATTATTTGTAAAACAAAAAAGGTAATGAGTTAGTTGATTTTTAGTTTTCCTGAAGATACTGCAGTATCAAGCAAAGGCAACCAAGTGTTATTTAAATTAACTGAAATTGATGCTACACAATTATCTTTATTAAATAATATATACGCACTTTCTTTGATTTTGCGTTTTTTGGAACAAGTTTCCTTTGCTAAAATGCTCGAAGCATCCCAGTTTATTCTATGATTGTTATCAAATACGTGTTGGCAGATTTATGAAATTCTGTGTTTTTAATGTATGATCTGTGTTCTTTATGAGTTTAGCTAATGGTCTACAAGTTTCACCTATATAAAACTTGTTGCATTGTTCTAAAAACGCAAAATCAAAGAAAGTGCGTATATATTATTAAATAAAGATAATTGTGTAGCATCAATTTCAGTTAATTTAAATAACACTTGGTTGCCTTTGCTCGATACGACTCATTACTTTTTTATCTTACAAATAATAAATACACCAGTTACTTATGTCATTCATGACACATATGTCAAACTATTTTCAGTTTGCGATACAAAAATAATCTAAAATTTTAATCATTTTTAATTTAAATATTAGTTAATATTTTATTTTTATTTTTTAACTTTATTTTTAATTTGACAACGGTGGCAGACTTGACGTCGTATTTAATTAGAATTTTTTGAGTATTGCTTTGCACTTGAAGGTATGAACTATGAGACATACTTTTAATTTTTAATATGGCGATCATGGATCATTTCTCACAACATCCAAATCACACATTTCGTAAATGAATGCTCTATTAAATGTTATTGTACTGTGACATCAGAAAGGAATATTAGTGGCTAATTGAATAAAAAAATAAAATGAAACCAAATTAAATAAATATAAATAATTAATTAAAGAAAATCTAAATATAAATATTAACAAATAAAATTGCTTCAGGTACCTACCCTTGTTTCGTCAAAGAAAATTTTCATGACTTCTATAACTTTATTAGTAATTAAATTAAAACATTCAGTGATGTAAATTTAATCAACAAACTCAAATTGGCAATTAAAAAGTTTAATTTATGTTAAAAAACTTCTGTGGTTTCATAACCGTAAAAGTTCTTAGAGGGGAAATAAATCATTATTTCTAATTATTTATTTTAAAGATTGGGGTTGTTGGCTGGAGTAAAGTGAAATATAAAAAAGTATTCTGGGGGTATAACTTGTCACTTATTACGCAGATTTTCTTTTGAAAAAGTGGTATTACTTAGCAATTTTGAGAATTAATTATAAGTAAAAATTTATTTTTGTCTTTTAACCTTTAAGAACATTAGCCCCTGGGCCAGTAATGAAATATATTTCACACTAATAACACATTTAAAACCTTTTAGGGGTTTCATTTAACGAGTCTACCACTGCCATATATGAAAGCAGGGCTTTAATCCAGCCTGTCAATGTCAAATGTTTCGGGTTTCGGAGTCGGCAAACGCGTAACTCTTTTTCTCAAATTCAAATTCAAAATCCTTTATTTCTTTAAACATACATGTATGTATAAATAACGTCAATCTATTTAAAAAGTATACATATTTAAACACTAATAAAGACACAAATGTAAATCTTCTAAACTACCTATAAATTATTACAATTTAAAAATTCCGCTACAGAATAAAAACTATGTTTAAGTAAAATTTGTTAACTTTAGATTTGAAGACTGAAATGCTCTGTATGGTTTTAATATCTTGGGGCAGGTGGTTATACAGTTTGGATGGCATAATTACGCAACTGTTGGCCGTAAGAGAGATTATGTTGTGTTATTAGGAAGTCGGATGTATTTCTTAGGTTGTAAGCTAAGTTTCTGTCCGAAAACCTAACAGTTAGAGTGTGGGTTTTCTTTAATATGTAAAACACACACACAGACAAAATATACATATACGGTATTGTTAAAATCTGTAGTTGCCTAAAAGTCTACACGAGTCTCTCTGAGATTTAAAAGAATAGTTCTTATAATGCGTTTCTAAACTAAAAATAGATCTTTGACGCCTGCTGAATTTCCCCAACAAATAATACAGTAGTTTTTAGCAGAATAAACCTGTGCGTAAGAGTAAATTTTTAAAATTTTAATGTTAACAAAATTGCGAAGATTTCGCAGAACGTAACACTTGGTAGATAATAGAGACATTTTGCACCTCTTATTTTGCAATTCCGTTGTGGTTAACGTTATTCTGAGTCTGCGCGGTAAGGCAAAACATGATCCGTTATCGTTATTAACCATGCCTGACTCCTTTAATTACGGATGAATACCGAAGAGCTTATCGTTATTGTTATTGGTAAACTGCGTGGTTGCCGAATTGTAGAATTTTTAATATCAATTATTTAGGAAGGTTGACATTTTAATGCCGTAATAATTAAAATATATTGATACATAGGCTTAAATTAGCGAAAAATCCATAGCAGTAAGAAAAATAAAATAGTGTAAAGAAATTAAAACGGACTTGCATTTTTAAGGATGTTTTAAATCAGTAATCTATTTACATGTTACAATCTGGCACACTTGCTTTTAATTCTACTACCAAACCTAACCTTACTTTTTGTGTTTTGCTTATACTGTATTGTTACACCTAATTTGAAAAACAAAATCAAGAGAATTATTTGCATATATTTAAATATCAATATATAACTTATGGAGAATAATAGTAAGTACTGATTTTTCGTAAACTTTAAAATCGGTGAACCACAGGTAAAAATAAGGTTATGTGTCGAAAGCGCAGGCGCAAGATAAATTTATTCGAAAGAGGCTGCAAAGTCTCTGTCTAAAACTGCTGCTGTAATCGTTATGTTTAATAACGATAACCATAAGGAGGCCAAAAAACGTCTGTTATTTTAAGAGGTGCAAAATGTCTCTAAACCTATGCATAAGTTATCTGTATGTTTAATCCACTTTAATTGTGATTCCATATGCAACCATAAGGATCTCCTTTGAGTGATTTTCCATTCAGCTGAATAGTGAATACTGTAATTCTTAATAGTTGTACGATGTACAATTTCTGTCTTTGACGCATTTAAACTTAGACCGTTTAGCTGACAATATCTCCGCATATCATCCGCACAACTATTGGCAGCTTCGGAAAGTTCCTCAATACTGAACTCACTGCGATAGTCGTATCATCCGCAAATTGTGAAACATTACAATTTGTAAGATAGAGCATTTAAGTCATTTATAAAAAGAATAAATAGTAAGGGACCTAATGTACTCCCCTGAGGAATACCCAGATCAATGGAAGAGGGCTCCGGGCAATTTTTAAACATTGTATCAAAATTCGTAACTCTTTAGTCACAAAACCATAAGGTCCATTGATATGTTGTGGGTATCGGATTGGGCGGGTTTCGTGAGTGTAACCCTTACGATTTTTGGCACTACCACTTTTTTTTCAATTTTTTCTAATAGGTGACAAATTTTACCTTCCGTATAAGGAAAAAAATTTCACTCCACCCCTATTGTTGACTATAAAGGGTGTCAAAAAATAAATTTTGTTAGGTACAGGGTGGCGCTTTTTCATTGAACTTGTAAGGTATAGCGAAAACTAAGAGAGATAGAATACATCTGATTGCGCAATCCACGGTTACAATTTTTGAAACAAATTCAGTGGTATAAGTAAATCATGGCTAACCTAATTCGTTTTGGAGATACAAAGTGTCTTTTAAATTTTGTCAATTTGGCCAGGCACTTCTAACTCGCTTGATTATAAAGAAATGTATAGTGTATCTCAAAGTATATCGCTTTGGCTTTTGACGGCAGTACTCCAATATACCTGCCGACAGCAATAAAACTGCGGATTAGTAGGTTTAAAGGGCAAGACATTAGGGACGGACTCTAATAATATAAATATTTATAATTTATTGTTTATTTAAGTAGGTATAATCTTAAAATTGCATTAGGAAATTAAATATAGGTATGCAAAGTTTTAATAATTATAAATAACTTTATAACTATACATATTATCTATATGTAATTACATTTTTATCTAAATATCTAAATCTAATTTGGTTTCACTATCAGAATCATCGTTGAGATTAATTACAATACGATTTATGTTGTTTTGTACAGAAATGTAAGAGTCCTCAATTTTTATAATGTGCTGTACTGAATTTTTTCAGCTCTCAACTGGTATATTAGTAATTACATTTTTAATTAAATTTATCACACTGGGACTTAAAGAGGTGTTTTTACTTGGTTCCACAAATGTTCTATGGGGTTAAACATACAGTGATACAGAGGAAGACGTAAGACAGTATGCCCAGCCTGTTCAGCCAAATTGTCACATACATATTGTTTTTTAATTGCATATGAATTTAGGACTTCCAAAGTTGCGCTTTTTGGTAACTGAATTCAAAATAAATATCATTTTCTAACAAATATTCCTGGATTTCAGTTTTTGAACTTGATGAAGCTGGTGCTTTGTGTAGCAGACGGCTGTAGTAGCTTGCGTTATCCATGACAATAACACTGTTGTTTGGAATATTTTTTAAAAGATAATTTTGAAACCAGTTTTCAAAAGTTCTGCGCTTGTGCGATTCCATTACTACTTGTCTTTTGTCTATTTTGCGGTATTTAAATCCCATTTTACAAACAACTCTATGGATGGTGGCACGGCTAATATTTATATTAGTGTCGTCTTCTTCTAGCTTCGTTTATAGTTTATCCGAGGTAGGAACATCTCCTCCTTCATAAAGACAATATATTTTCCTTCTTATTAGGTCTTGATTACTATTGTCTATACGGTGAGATAGAAAATCACTACGCTTTTTTCTTTTGTTCAATTGGAGGGTTTGTAAGTAGATAGATTTCTTTTAAAGCTTTTTGTTTAATAAGTCCCCTACTGATTAAAGTTTCATACACATTTTTTACAACCTGTTTTGCATCTAATGACAAATGATTTCGACGCGACATAGTTATAATATATGTATTCTCGTAGAACAACTTTTTCGAAACGCACAGTAAAAACGGTTATTCAACACTACAACTAAAATATTAGCAGAAATATTTATATATATGGTCAAAACTCAAGAGATATTTATACCTGGCCCACCACTGTCATTATAAACTCATAGGTTTGCCCAATAACAATAGGTCATAAATCATTAAAGGTTACCGTCAAAAGCCAAAGCGATATACTTTTGAGATACACTATAAATAGGGAAAGTTTAGAACGAAAAATACTACTACTATGCTTGTATCTCTGTACCAGAGCTGTTAACTGTTTCGTCATACCTTGTTATTCTTTCTTCATGCCGTCTAAACTAAGAGTGACAAAAATTATGTCACTGACGTAAGTCAAAATATAGCGTCAGTCAAATGTCAGTAATTATCATGATCGGTTTTCGAATATTTTCGACATTATGGTATTATGGTGAAATAAATATGCAATATTCTGGTGATGGAATTTTCTGTACGAAAGGTCGGCAAATATCAAAGTGGCGATATATAGTGTTTTTAAGAGTGACGAAAGGATTTAATTAAATTAAAAAAATATCAGGTCCGTATTTAAAAAAATTAAGTTGATGATGGTCGCCAGAAGCCGAAACGTCGGATTCAATATTTAATCACACTGAATTATGGAGCTGAAAAAGTGACCATAAAAACGTGTTTTTCATTTTAAGTTATTTTAACAAATATAGCCAGGAAACAATAGAAACCAAAATTGAAAATTCCGGTTTTTTTTCGAATATCTTCGGAAATACTCGGAATTTTTTAAAACGCAAAACGGCATTTTGCCTCTATTTAACCGATCCTGTATCTCTTCCGGTTTTCGAAATCTCAATGATTAGCGTCGAATTCGAGCCACCCTGTACATCACGGTGGTGATAATTAACTTCTCGTTAATCTCAAAGGCATTTTCATTTTCGTACAACCTTAAATTCGTCCGAAAAAACGCAACAAATCCCAATCAAGCGGGATCTGTTCGCAACTTGCCAATATAGGTAAGAACCCGCGCGAACCAATCCGCAGCTAATGTGCGAATTTGCATTTAAATCAAGCAGTTTGGACAGTTCGCGCGTATTCGTGCGTGTCCGCGCGTTAGATTATTGGGATATAGACGCTTTTACTGTGAAAGTAGCCTAAGCTGAGTGCGGTATTTAATGTAAATTACAAATATTTTAGTATGGGTTTAAAGTTCTATAAATATAATAAACCAATTTAATAAATATTCTAACGTCTAAATTAAAACGTCAACAGCTTTCTTGGTCATAATATACGAACTGCCCTACATCAATTTAAGGCGAAGAATCAATTTGAAAACGGTATTTACCAATCGGTTATGTTGACTTTTAAACAATGTATTCTACGTCAAGCATTTCGATATGACGTGACGTAATGTGACAGAAACATTCAAAGCCTCTGAAAAAGAGTATATCATTATTTCTATTAATATTTTAAAATTAAAATTAAAAAATTGGGAAAAATTTTAAAACATGGTTCACCGAATTGCGATGATAATTTTAAAAACACATAACAATTTAAAGTGGTAAACAATTGTGATGTATTTTGCTTTTGAGGAAAAACAATTGAAATATTCGTATACTCATAATCCAAACAATTTATTGGAAACATAGATAAATACGTCAATTGATTTCATGTTGACCATGGGTTGTCGAATAATAATCAAATATTAACAACTGGCCAATTTATAATTTTAAATGTTTAATATTAATTTTGCAGTCGCCAATTAATATTTGTTGATGGGTAATACAGGGTGTTGTTGTACATGGGCAAAATTCATGCATCAAATAAGCCCTACTTTCCTATATAAACATATATCCGAACACATTTTATCATAATTTTTTAACCGCTCATATATTTATTTGGTATTTGCTACATTGCCTAATTGCAGCAAAAGACATATATTTTAATGTAAAATATATTAAAGAAATTCCAGTGACGTCCATATAAAATTTGTATGGACTATTTTTCAAGAAAAAAAATGGTGCGTAATTGCTTTTTCCTAAAATAAAATTTATTTTTAAAATTCCCATTGAATTTGGAAGAAACTTAATATCTTGATGATCAAAGTTTTTAAAGAAAAAATAAAAACCACTTTGATGCATGACGAAAATAATTAAAAAATTGATGTTTTAAATGTTTAATATTTTTGTCAATAATTTCGCAAATTCTTCATGCATCAAAGTGGTTTTCATTTTTTTGTTTGAAAACTATTTTGTTCGGAAAAAGAGATCAAATTTGTTCAAAATTTAATGGGGATTTTAAAAATAATTTTTATTTTAGGAAAAGCAGTGGCGTACCATTTTTTCCTTAAAAAATATTCCATACAAATATACGGATGACACTGGTATTTTTTTATATTTTACATAGAAAGAAATAACTTTCGCTGCTGTTAAGCAAATTATAATAAAAAATATTTTTTTCTTAGACTTTTAGCACCCTGTATCTCTAAAAGGGAGCGTTTTCGGAAGTATGTTTATATAGGAAACTAGGGCTTATTTTTGACGTAAAGTATGACTTTAAAATTTGATGCCTAAATTTTGGGAACACCCTGTATAAAAAGAGTTACATACCTTAAATATTTTAATTCCTTTAATCAATTTCTTCCTATTTCATGCAAAGCAAGTGTTTTCTTAAATAACAGTGACTCTTTAGAAGTGCTACTTGCCATAACTGTTACTTGTAACTGTACATACCAAGCTTAAGGTACGTATCCACCAAAACAACAATAAGGAACTTTGTTGTTTAAGTTGCATGTTTTCAAAATAATAAAAGCAGATGCAGCGAGAGCTAGAGCCTCTTCGTCATGTCAAACAAAATTTTAAACAAAATTTTGCTAGTTGTTTGCAGAGTTGGGTAGATTTCGAATACTTGGTATTCTAAATCTTATTCAGAATACATTGGGCTGGTATTCGAATATATCTGTTTGTTTGGTATTCGGGATTCCGCAGAAACCTTTTTGGGGTCAGTATTTGGGATTTTGTATTCAGAATACTGTTTTTGAATGATAGTATTAGAAAACATTTTTTAAGTATTCAAATACCGGGACTTCAAGTATTGGAATATTGGCATACCGAGTATTGGAATACCTATATGTGAATAGCAATATTCGAATACCGGTATTTAAAGTATTCGAATACCGAGATTGTCAATATTCGAATACCAAATGGTGAATATTAGTATTCTGTGACCCAAAATCGCAAAAATATTAGACCAAGCCTTTTCCTTTTTTCTTCTTCTCTTCAAAATTTTAAGGACTTAGAACAAGGAAATGTTATTGGGTTTTATTTTTATTTTTTTGAAAAGTCGGGACCTTTTTTTTGCTCTATAGTATTCATAAATACCCAATCCTGGTTTTCATGAATACTAAATATTTAAATAGTGGAAGTCAGGGCAAAGTAAATACCTTAAGATGTTTTAGACTTTATCAGCATCTACATATTTTGTGTATTGTATTGTGTATATTAAGTGTATTGTGTATATTAAGTGGATATCATATCCACTATGCCCTATTCACTTTGCCCAATACTGCCAGTTTTGATGTAAGGCCAAATCCTACCAAAACTATTAATTTTGATTTTATGATAACAATATTATAAGAAGCTACTTTTACACACAATAGAATTATAAGACGCCCAAGAGTGATAAACAAATAATATAGAAAATATTATCAAAGCATTTGCCTTAAAATATTGAAAATTATTTATCGAAATTACAATTCACCGACGTCCAGACGCTGCGCACTGGCATAAAAGATGTTGGCCGTTCATTAGGACATGATGGCCGAAAGTTTCTGTGACTCTTGGTTGATGTCAAACGAATAGTTTGGGTATAGTGGGGACTATTCGCTTTGCCCGGGGTGTTCACTTTACCCGGGTTTCCCTAATTTTTTGTTTTAGGTATTCGATTATTAAATATTTGAGTACTATTTTTTTTATGATATTCCTATTCGTATTTGAATACCGATTTTCAGTATTAGACCCAACTCTGGTTGCTTGCTTTGGTGGGGACAATTTCTTTAAACGACAATGTGTAAACGTAGCAACGATAAACAAAACCAAAACTATTTCCTGTTTCTGATTTCAGTTGCTTTAGTGTAGACAAAAAGTTAAAACCTGTTAACATTTGTTTTGCAATTTGGGAATACAAAGCACGCACCACCCATATAACATTTTTTGCCGGCGTTGTACATTTAATTTACTGGCATTGCCAACACTCTTTAATGGCAAGGCATTGGCAAAAAGGTATCAAAAAGACGCGAAAGTGGGCAATTGGCCGTTATTAGGCCACGTGTTGCAGATAAGGTGATGGCATCCGTCATTAATAAGTTATTGGCAAAAAATGCGTTTAAGATGATGGCATCCATCATTAATAAGTTATTGGCAAAAAGATAACAAAAAGACACGAAAGTGGGTAAATGCAGATACTCCCAAGCAGCAAGCTGACGTCTTATTGACGAAAATTGTCGCATAAACTTTTTTAAAAGCTAAAATGATGCGATATTTTATTTGAAAATTAAAATAGGAAAAAACTTCTTACTGCATGCAATTTCCTTGCAATGCAAAGTACCATCTCTCGGAACACTGTCCAACTTGGAGATGCAAATTTTTACACTAGCCGAAGATATTTCTTTCAAAGCTAAGTGAGATCACCTACCGCAGACCGCTCTCGAATAATTTTTGTCTAATGGGTACGGTTTAGACGATAAAAAGCGAAGATATTGCAAAAACGTAGTAGTTTATTGTCCATTACGCCATCTATCGGTATGTCAAAAAACTATTAAATATATATAATATTTTTTATTAACACGTCTTTAAAATTTTTAATAAAGTTTTTAAAAAAATGTTTACAGCTCCTAACAGTCTACTTGAAAATCTTGCCTTCTCGACTAGCCATCACCAATTAATCACACAACACACACTTATTAGGTAATGAATACATTATGTCTATTAAAAAACTCTTTTCTTTAAAAAAGAAACTAAAAAGCTAGAAAACCTCGTAGAAAACAAATGCACAAAGCGGTCACCTTCGGTCGAAATTAACGTAGCTAATTTTACCATCATTTTATTTTTATTCGCTCCAAAATACATAATAAACATTTTATTTGACCTAATTTTTATTTGCATGATTTGAACGCGATGAAAACGCCGTTTCCTTTAAATTATGTAAAAAACATAAAATAATGTTGTTTAGCTGCCATTATAAATAAAACAGATCAAAAAATGCTTTAATGTTAGTTAAATACCAATGTTAATAATATGGTTTAAAAAGTATGAATATGCGTTGAAGGTTTGCCTTCAAAAATCCAATATTTATTTGCCTGCAACAAAAACGCGTGCTTTATTTAATCAGGATTGGTATGCCGCCATTTTTGTATGCTTGCCGGCAATTCGCCTGCATGTAAAATTTATTGGCAATAAAGTGTTTATTTAGGGTTGACTTTTTAATGCGTATAAGATGTTGACATAATATTGCCACCAATTGCCAATGCTTTACCATCAATGCCAATATGAAAAATGTACATTGCCGGCAAATAGTGTTTGCTGGGCATTTAGTAACAAAAAACACCCCATTGTTGCTTTGGTGGATACGCACCTTTAAATTTTACATTAATAAACATACATAAGTTGTAAGTCTGATACTTTTCATTAAAACTAATTTAATTGCAGATTCGTGGTAACTTAACCTTGAAACAGGTAGAGTGTAACTAGTTTTTTGGTATGATCAGCGCAATATTTAAAAAACAAAAATAAATAGTTAAAAAAACAGTTGGCTTTTTAACTTAATTTTTGCTTGCTTATAGAGTGGGAGCTAACTATAATAATAATAGTCCATAAGAAAAGATGGGTCAAATAATAAAAATCGGCATTTAAATACAAACACGAATACAAATAAATAACTATTAAAAAAAAATCGAATAGGAAAATGGTCTAAAATTACATACTTTATAAATTTCTGCCTATACCTATTTTAAAAAATAATAATGCGATTTATTATAACAAATTGTAAAGTGGCGTTTATTTATAACTTATCTTTAGTCATTACTTAATCCAAGTTTAACCTAATCCAGCACAGAAAAAATATAACGACGATATTTCATAATGTTTCAAAGTATGTCATTTTAGGCATGGTGCCAGATAAAATAACACAATAGTTTAGGCTAAAATGGCATGTACCTTCAACAGAAGATTTTATAAACTAAAACCTATTACATTAAAATACATTTATGTTTTACCCATCTATTATTGATCTGTAATACCTTAGAAACGGAATATGTTATGGTAGCAATAATACCTGCTATCACACCTAGGGCATTATAAGCGGGCATTATGATAATGCCCGCTTATAATGCCCTAATGCGCTAATATGGAAATTTTATTGCTTATCCAATTTTATTTCTCTTACAATAAAGATCAAGTTTATACAAACATATGTATTAAAATAAAATCAATAACTTACCAGTTCCTGAAAATATGCCATTAAAACGGTTTCGGTTATTTGAAGAATTGCGTTCGCATCTTTCCAAATACCGAATATGCCATACTCCCGATCATACTGTTGCCTTGATTTAACTGGCAAAAGATTTTCGGTCGCTTTTATGGTCTTTTCTCTTATATTTTGTGGAATTTCTTCCATTTTGAGCAAATCGTTAAATAAAAAATGCCAACTGACTAACTGATAGAAACATCAAAGTCAAACTTAACACCAGTCATTATCTACTTACGTATAAAGGTACAGGTGCAACTTATTTTTTATATTACGAATAAATAATGTAATTAGTCATTGAAAAACTCTTTTTGGGTAAAACATAAAGCATTCTATGCACCACAGGCTTTACTGGACTATAATGCCCATCAGGTCGAAATCTTCAGGGCATTATAGTCCTAGTAACGCCCTTGATACATAAATAGCTATTAAAACTCGTTTCTATTAAAACATTTACCATTTACATATAATATGATAAGGTATGTAAATAATCTTGACTGTTTCTTAATATAACAACAAAAGGTATGGAAAATGTCTTTATTCTAGGGGACACCAAGCGCATTCAGCATGGACTTATTTTGGACAACCTTTGACGTGTCGATTTTATTTATTAGTATGTCATTTTACACTTATTACATGTATGCCATTTTACCCAAAAACGACAATTTAGCAAACATGCTTAAATTTTAAGAGTAGAAACAAACCTGTAGTAATTATATTTATAAATAAAGACAGTCAAATTATTTTGTTTCAATAAAAAAAAATAACAAAATTTGTAACCAAACTATGTAACTTTGCAAAAATACATAACTTCTAGAATAATTTTGCGGTTGTGGAATTGAAAATTGAACTTGAAATGTCGTGCAAAAAAATCAGGATTATGCACCCGTACGGTAATTTCGATACTAACTGCAGTAATCATATTACAGCAGGAAATTTAAAAATTATGAAGTATGTCTCGTCCACAACTAATTCCATTCATAGTTTCGCCGACGACAGTACCCTTCACTCCAGTTTTCATGTTCCTAAACTCATCACTAAACCTGATTTGGAAAACAAACGCAGAGCGATGCAGATATCTCTTTCGCAGGATCTTAATTTCATATTGGATTGGGGCGCCAAAAATCTCGTCCATTTTAATGCATCCAAAACACAATCATGTTCCTTGTCGCGAAAAGAGTCATCAATAATCATCCTCTACTTATGAGCGGCCAAGTTTTACAGGGCAAAGACACCTTCAATCTTGTGGGCGTCACATTTAAAAGTAACCTTAATTGGCATAAACACATTGTATCTATAGCAACGGCAGCTTCAATAAAACTTGGATTTCTCTTTCGAGCCAAAAGTATTTTTCCCTTTCCAATTTATACACTTTATATGTGTCCCAAATCCGACCTTCCTTGGAATATTGTTCTCATATCTGGGGCATGGCGTTCCCCACAACCCTAAGCATTCTTGATTCCATTCAAAGAAAAGCAATTCGTCTCATTAATGATACTTCAATTACAGAAAGGCTTCCCTCTCTTGCCCATCGTCGGACTGTGGGGATTTATCGCTTTTTATAGGTACTTTCATGGCTTCTGCTCTGAAGAATTGTCCAGTATAGTTCCTCCACTCACGGTTCCCAACAGAGGCACTCGTGGTGCCGCGCCCATGCATCCCTATACATTTCAACTGGACAGGCCCCGAACTTCCCACTTTGTTCGTTTTTTATCCCTAGAGTTTCTAGAATGTGGAACCTGCTGCCCGCGGAGGTATTTCCTTCCCCCAAATCTTCAAGTATTTAAGTCCCGTGTCAACAAACTCCCTCTTACCTCGCTTAAAACACCCACGGTACGTTAGTATTTAGGCTTTCAGCCTTCGTGGTTTGTCCAAAGATTTAAAAAAATGAAATTTTACCTGAATATGCCATTTTAGGCCAGTTTCCCCTACTAAGTATTTATGAATACAAAAATTGAAATACTGATATTTACCCTTTTGGTTTTGGAGTACTGACAATCACGGCATTCAAATACTTCAAATCCCGGTATTCTAATACTGTTATTCACATTTCGGTATTCGACTACCGGGTATGCCGGTATTCGAATACTTGAAATCCCGGTATTCGAATACTAAAAAATTGTATTCTAATACTATCATTCAAAAATCCCAAATCCTGACTAAAACAGTTTTCTGCTGAATGCCGAACACCAAACACACAGATGTATTCGAATCTATTTGAATACCAGCCCAATGTATTCGGAATACGATTTAAAATACCGAGTATTCGAATATTACTTAACTCTGCCCATAAGATAAATAAATTAAATGTTCTTAAAATTTTAATACCCACACATAGCCACAATAAAATGGTTGTTCTTTGCCTAAAAACAACTTGGAAGCTAAGAGTCAGGCACTAATAATACCGGCCTTATTTTGACATCTGAGCTTGCGCAGATGCATGTTAACTTTAAAAAGGACCCCCTAATAAGTATAGTGCCTGGCTTTATTTATGTCGGTTTTAGGTCATGCCTTATTTTGGTCTTATTTTAAATTCGGAACTATTCGTCTAACCGAACGGCTGCCGACCACAAAATCGAAAGGTTTTTAGAAATTAAAATACTTAAAACCTTGCTTTTTCAAATGTATTTCTGTAACTGTGTTAAACAAAGCCCTACAACACAAAACAATAAAGAAAATCTACCAAAATTTTTCCCCCTTTTTTAGGTTAATGGTACTGTCAAAATAATTTGCAATAACTCTAAATTATGGGTACAAGCACTATTTAAATAAGGCCGGTATTAATAATTCCCGAGCTTAATAAGGCAATTTGCAATAATTCTCTAAACCTAGAAAACTTTACACATATCGGAACAAACGCACCCTGTATTAGCAGGGCCGTATTAACTGTATGAGGCGCCCTAGGCTAGAATTCCCAGAGCGCCTATTTTCCACTAAAAAAAATTTTGAAGAGCAAAAAAAAAGGTCCTTACCTCCATAGCGCCTATTTTCAGTTAATTCTCTCCTTTTCGCGTCTATTTTATTTATTTGCAGGCAGAAAAATTAGTTCTAATCCCCACCCGACCTAAACTTTTGTACGAAACTTCCCTGTCTAGCGCCTATTACTCCCCTGTCTGGCGCCTATTTTTTCATGGCGCCCTAGGCTGTAGCCTAGTCAGCCTAATGGATAATACGGCACTGTGTATTAGGGATTTTCTTACCCCGTACCTATGTTTTAGAAGGATGTATAAATAAATATAAATAGGAAACATTATTTTTGTGTTTTCCGCAATTTTACTTCATTCATCATTCATTAAATTTCGTATTTCGTATTTTGTTTTGTGACATTTAATAAAATAAGTATTATTTAAACATTAAAAGTAAATTATAGATTGTCTTTTTGTTTTCAAAATAAATAAAATGTAAAAGTGTGCTTCCAGTGACTCCCGTTGCTTTTATAACTTCTAATATAAAATAAAAATAAAATTAAGGAATGGCAACATTATCTCAGGGCTCTAAAAACCTAAAAATCTAAAAAAGCAGGAAATTTGTTTCAACATAGAGAAAGTTAGGAAAAGGGTAAAAATGTAGTAGAAGTTGGAAAATTTTAATTTTTGACTCGGAAAAATTGCACCACTTCACAACAGCTATTTACGTTACTCGACCGGAAAATGGTATTTTACGGGTCGACGAAAAACATTTACAGTAGTAAATAAATAAATGTAGTTTTGAGGAGACCCGTAAAAATTATTTCCGGTCGAGTATCTACATAATTTTTTTTAATTGACCGGAAAAAAAAAACTGTGTAAATTTTTAGTGTTATATTTAAACGACAATAAGGACGCTGCTTCAATTATTTCATCTGGATTTTCCATGTCTGACTCCATTTTGGCAAAATGATGCTTTCTTTACTTTACAATATCTTGAACTGTCAGAAATAGTAACAATTGAACTCTGACAATTTTTGTCATGGCTAACAGGATTTTTTGATATCAGGGACCGGAAAGTAAATTAGTCTTGTAAAATAGCATTTTCCTACGACCACTTGTGAAAATAGCAAATAGCACACTGATTTCATGCATAGAAAATGCGTTATATCACACTAGTGTTGCAAAGTACTTTGACAGCACTAGTGTTGCAAAGTACTTACAACACTGGTGTGATACATATTATGATGTCATTCTAAAAACTGCTATTGGTTTTGCAAGTGACATATTTATTGTAGTGACAGTAAAAAAAACTTTTTATTTACCTTAAACGGTAGAACCCAAATTAGCGAAAATCATCTTATTTTATATTTATTAAAATTTACGAAAATAAACATAAACAAAAACTAACCACAAAAAACAACTTTCACTGACTGGCACAGTGTTGTGCATTTACAATTTTTATATTTATTATATTTTGTATTATAATGTATAGTTGGTTGCCTAAGCATGATTGTCATAAATTAATAAATCTAGTGACTCAGGCATTCGACTATTGGCGCGGTGATTAGCCGTGGTGGTACAGTTCTGTTAAGATGGCTAAATTGTACTTTTGTGTATTTTTGAATAGTTTACTTTTATGAAATATAGTTCTTAAAAGTGCATTAATGGCTTTTTATTGTTAGCACAACAATAATACATATTTTTCTTAAAAATATGAGGAAAAACTGTTATTTTTACTTAGTTTTACATGTGATGTTCAGTTTCATTAACTCGTTTTACCAATTTTACCCCACCCAGCACCCCTTTTCACTCCCCGATCCCGTAAGTTTATTTACTGATATTTTTTAAAAACGGAATATTTTGGATATGCACCACTTACGTTTTATTTAGAAGAGTGTCTAAAATATGTAAGAATCGATAATTTTTAAAAAACCCTTATAATAGCAGAAAACCGTATTAAACTATTAGCGTTATTACCTAACAAAACCATACAATTTTTATTAAGTGAGGGCCTTTTTAAATTCCAAAATGATAAAAGTTATATAATGCTTCTAGGTAGGTGATTTTCGATGTAAAAATATTGTCAAAACAGTATAATATAGCAGTGAGGAAAAGTATATATCACACTAGTGTTGCAAAGTAAATATCACCCTAGTGTTGCAAAGTTCTCAATTGTTTTTTATTTTTTCTGAACAGACAAACTTTAATTTATTTATTTTTTGGTGAATAATTTGTGGTCGTAGGAAAAATAGTGTACAGTACTCGTGTGAAAATGACTTTCTTACACTCGTGGGTTTGTCGCACTCGGCTAACGCCTCGTGCTACAATATTCCCACTCGTGTGAAATTAGTCATTTTCCACACTTGTAATGTAATATACTATTTCCGCTTAAAAAATTGAGTGGAAAATTCAATTTTCGGTCAATTAAAAAAAAAAAAATGACCTTTTAAACACGTGAACTTGGGCATCAGGTCACAATTATTTCTTTGTAATCTCACACCGAAAAAAACATGTAATTTTGACGGTTTTTAAAGCGATAAGTATATTTTTTAATAACTTTTTCAAATATCACGGCAACTAACATGATTTTTTAATATTTTTTGATATTTTAATGAAATTTTAGACCATCGCTGTATTTCTATATTCTGCACGCAAAAATAAAAAAAAAACAATTGTTTTTTTTGTTTTTCAACGAAAACATAAATAAATCTATTATAAAGATGAAAAATTTTTTTACTAAAGCTGACTCAATGCTTTTAAAATATTTGCTTTTAAAAATACATTGTTAGGTTGGAATTGGAAAAAGAAAAATGATGAATTTGTATTTTCAACAAAAACCTGCTGTATTTTATTTCTGTTGAAAAATACAGCAAAAAAATTTAAACCCATAAATTAGGAGCCTTGTCTGTCTTTTTGCTTACAATTTATCTTCTAGTACCTTCCATTCAATGTTTTTACTGCCTTTTAAATATTATAATAAATGTATTATGCAAACATTTTTTCCGACAAAAATGAATAAAACAATTTTAAGATTATAATTTAAATATTAAACAAATTAAATAACTGGTTCATTTTGTTATACATATACACGGTGTTCGTGAACTGTAATACCAAATGCTATGGTTGAGGCCTGTTAGTTTAAAATAATAAATATTAAAAATTTTAAAATAAACATGTTTATAAAATATGTACAGCGTGTCTGGATTATTATTCGAGATAGATAGGTAGATAGTTTTTGGCAAAGTGTTGCTACTTTTTGATAAAACGAAAGATGACAGTAAAAAATATTTCATGGCCCTCTTCGCTTTTGATATACAGAGTGGAGTTCTTTTTTCTCATTTTTGGCATACCTAGGCGTGGGCAAAGTGGACCCTTGCTTACAGCCTTGTACTTACGGGGTCCTCACAAGACCAATTAAAATGCTATGCCTCAGACCCAAAATCCTGGTTAATTTTTAAATTAAATAAAAACCTAAAAATTATCGGTCACGTACCTAAAAGCTAGTTCATACAGACGCGAAAAGCGAATTGCGAAAGCGAATATTTGACCAAAAAATTCGCGTTTTTTTGTCATGTTCATACAGCTGCAAAATTCGCCGAAATTCTAGGCAACAACATACCCTACAAATTTTTATATTGTTTTTATTTCGGTGGTGACGCTACGTTTGGGTTCATTTGAGATTTTCTTTGTTTTTCCTTTTAATAATATAACATTTATCCGATGTGATGAATAAAGAATATAGCACATTTATTTGGCAACTAAGACGTAGAAACGCTGCAAATTTGTTATAAATGAAACGGGCTAAAAAGTTAATATAAATTCAAATCAAAAACACAAAATACTTAAGAAAACGAATACAAAAATATCGTTCCAAACAGCTAATAGAATGACATAAAAATAACAATAACAAAATTGTTTTTGAAATGACATTTGACAAATACCATCTTGTTTCTACGCATGTGCGAATGCGAATATTTGCCAGAAATTAAAATGATCTCAAGTTTCCCGCTTATTGGATTTTAAATTTTGAGAATTCGCAACATCTTTAAACTATCTTTATTTTGAATTACCCGCCTTTAATTTTATGTGAAATTGACCAATGAGAATGAAATTCGCGTTTTGCAATTCGCTTTTCGCGTCTGTATGAACTAGTATTCTTTTTATAATAGAGTTGTTCAGTACAACCGTTCTATTACCTTTCTCTCACTCTTTCCGCGGTCTTCGAGTAGTGCGGTTTACGTTTACGTAGAAGTCTATATAGACTTCCCGGGTAGGCGATTGAAGGCGTCATAAGAACGACTGTACCTTTGGGGATCGAGAAAGATTCACGCTAAATTGGGGCTTCTTTCTTCTGGGGCTAAGCGCTGTGAGTGAAGATTCCTAAAGCCTGAGGTTTTTACGTTTTGGTGTTGAACACATGGTGTCTTCGTATGGTCGAGGAGGTGCGCACGCCTTGCGGAAAAACGTCAGTAGTGAATGTGACGGTTATGCGCGATACCAGTAGCAGCCGCTGGCTTGACAGTCACAATTTATGCATGTTCAGAAGCTTATCGCTGTTATTGATTTAAATATTTGAATATTTTAAACCGGAATTTCTGGGAGCGGAAAGCTCGACAATCCAGATTTTCCTACCACATTGAGCTGGCAATTGCCTTGCAGCAACGCCATAAACAAAGCAGTATCAAGTATCCAGTATCTATTACATTTCTCCTTATCCCTCATGCACCATTATCGCAGGAGGGTCACGAAGTGTTCCATGGCCGGAATAAGAAGTCTCGGGGCCTTGGGACAATGAGCCTGTGGGGGCCCTTACAATCCTCATTAATAATTGGAATTTTGTACCCAAAAAAATTAAAGATCAAAAAAGTCCTTATCAATAAAATATGAACCTGTTCTTTATTGTGGGGCCCCTAATTTGTGGGGGCCCCGAAGCACTGCCCTACCTGACCTATCCTAAGTATATATACTTAGTTATATTTGAAAAATCCTGTATTAATTTATTGTGTTTATTTGAATTATCCGAAAAAATAAATACAAACAATGACAACCAAACAAAGAACAACAAATTCGACAATTTTAACACTTGTGATGTCCAGCGGCAAAGTGGCTAAGACCATTTGCTTCAATGCAGTGGCGTACCTAGAGGTATCGGGGTCGGAGTAAAAAACAAAGTTACTCACGACAAAAAAAAATTTGAGGAGCAAAAAAGGTCCTCACCCTTCAAATTGGGCCTCCCTTTCACTTTAACATGATATACTTTAACGAGATTTTTTTATCTTTGGACAAACCACGATGGCTTAAAGCCTAAATACTAACGTACCGTGGGTGTCTTAAGCGAGGTAAGAGGGAGTTTGTTGACACGGGACTTAAATACTTAAAGATTTGGGGGAAGGAAAGACCTCCGCGGGCAGCAGGTTCCACAATCTAGAAACTCTAGGGATAAAAGAACGAACAAAGTGAGAAGTTCGGGGGCCTGTCCAGTTGGATCGTATAGGGATGCATACGCGCGGAACCACGAGTTTCTCTGTTGGGAACCGTAAGTGGAAGAACTATACTGGACAATTCTTCAGAGCAGAAGCCATGGAAGTACCTATAAAAAAGCGATAAATCCCCACAGCCCGACGATGGGCAAGAGAGGGAAGCCTTTCTGTAAGTGAAGGATCATTAATGAGACGAATAGCTCTTCTTTGAATAGAATCAAGAATGCTCAGAGTTGTGGGGGACGCCATGCCCCAGATATGGGAACAATATTCCAAGGGAGGTCGGATTTGGGACACATATAAAGTATATAAATTAGAAGCGGAAAAATACTTTTTGGCTCGAAAGAGAAATCCAAGCTTTTTGAAGCTGCCGTGGCTATAGATACAATGTGTTTATGCCAGTTGAGGTTACTTTCAAATGTGACGCCCACAAGATTGAAGGTGTCTTTGCTCTGTAAAACTTGGCCGCTCATAAGTAGAGGATGAGTATTTGGTGACTCTTTTCGCGACAAGGAACATGATTGTGTTTTGGATGCATTAAAATGGACGAGATTTTTGGCGCCCCAATCCAATATTAAATTAAGATCCTGCGAAAGAGATATCTGCATCGCTCTGCGATTATTTTCCAAGTAAGGTTTAGTAATGGGTTTAGGAACCTGAAAACTGGAGTGAAGGGTACTATAGTCGGCAAAACTATGAATGGCATTAGTTGTAGACGAGAGAAGATCGTTGATGTGAAGAAGAAATAATGTTGGTGCCAGAACTGAGCCCTGAGGGACTCCAGCATTTACTTGGTGAAAGCTTGAAGAATGGCCGTCCACAATAACTGATATACGTCGATCGGATAGATAACTAGAGAGCCAAGTACAGAGTTTAGTTAAAAGACCATAGGAGGGAAGTGTTAAGAAGTGCGGCATGCCAGACCCGGTCAAAAGCTTTGGATATATCAAGAGCAACGATCTGGGACTCATCTAGGAACTTAAGAGACTTATTCCAACAGTGTGATACGAAGGAAAGAAGATCTGCTGTAGATCTTTTGTGGCGAAATCCATACTGCCTGTCATGCAAAATTTTGTGTTTTTCTAAGTATTTAAGAATATGTGAATTAATTAATTTTTCCATTACTTTACAAAGAACTGAGAGAATTGAAATTGGTCTATAGTTAGATGGAAGGGATTTGGATCCTTTCTTGGGAATAGGTTGAACACGCGCAGCTTTCCAGCTCTCCGGAAAGATACCTGTTTCGTAAGAAATTCGAAAGAGCCGAGTTAAAATTGGTGCAAGTTCCGGAGCACATTTTTTAAAACCATTGCTGGTATGCCATCCAGCCCAGACGATTTCTTGGTGTTAAGAGAAGAAAGGATACGCTTAATGTGTTTTACTTTAAAAATAATATCGGGCATTTTATGAGGAACTGGGGTAACCGCTGGAATTGGATGATTACCGGGAGGGTCAAGGGTAGAATTGGCAGCAAATTGCTTAGCAAATAGTTGTGCCCTTCCTTTAGCGGTAGAAATAATTTCATTAGGGGCCCCCTTTCTATTTTCGTACTAAAAAATTACAAAAAGCTCTTACAACAATGCTCCTAGACCATAATATGTACCTTGTTTTGAATAAGGACTTCCATTTGGTGTCCCCCTCTAACTGGGGGCTAGTGCTCGAATGCATATTTTAAATATTTTTCATGGGGCATACTTTATTAATCATCAGGAGTAGATATGTCGTGTCAAGCCATGTTTGGTAACATGAATTTATTGGATAAATCTTGACAACAAAAGAATTGATGATTGAGATGCTTTGCTAATCCGTCATGCCCACATCTTTATTATTCCAAGTTACGCCACTAATTCGTTCTTTTAGCTCTCGCGCACTTAGACGCTCGAAATAAAGAAAAGCATTCTTCTCGATTAGGGCCCTAACAAAAATTTATATAAGCTAGTTTATATGCAAGGGAGGTGAATACATTTTATGCTGCTCCGTTAAGGGTTCATTTAGCACATATTTCAGGCAAGATACAATTTTTCACGTAACGGCAATTTTTTAACGATATAATTTTGGATTCTTGCTTTTTCTATTCGCACGAAAAAACAATATTTTTGTGTAGACACTTTGCAGTCCTATAAGTCGTGCAAGAACGTTTAACTTGACACAGAAATTTAATTTATGTTTTGCCACAGCTTTCTTAAACATATAAGCCGTGAAGTAAGAAAGGCAACGTTGCAAACAAGACTGTACAGTAGGAATATTGAAATGAGTTCCTAATAGATTACATGCTAAATAAAATTATTTTTTAAGTGTTTTAAACAAAATTTAGGTATTAATTTTTTTAGGATGTTTTAGACAACATATAGGTATAATTTTAAATACTATAGTTGCCCTAAAAAGCAATAATGTGTCTGCAAAACTTATCAGGAATCTTTCTGCCTTATACAAATTTGTTGGTAAGGATTTAAAAATTTCAAGTTGTTGGGATTTTTCTACCACTCTTTATACATTTTTTGCGAACAGACCAATGTAGCTTTTTAAATTTAACTAAGCATTTTTTATTTAGTAATATTTGCAATACTTACAAAAGCTTAATTTGTATTACATAAGATGCACTTTAAAATAACAAACGCTTTAAATTAGGTTTTCTACTATATTTACCCTAAAACCGCATTAAGTAAGTAACTTTCAGAATATCTATATAATTATTTTTGGTAAACTTACCAGTATATGAATGCGCATTAGTTGATATAGTCCTTAGAGTACTGCTTGGGGTAAATAATTGTTTTTGGTGCACTTTACACACTATTGATATCAAATTAAACCAATTTTTTAACAACACACTTAGTTAATTAGTTTCCCGTAAAATATATATGTCCATTTACCGTATTGGTAATACTTTTACTTTTAATAAAAAAACACTTATCTGGTCAATAGCGCACAACCAGGTTTTTATAATTTCATCGTTTATGGGGAAACTAAATGTTGTTTGATAACCCTCTGTTTTAATATAACTGGGGTAATTTGTTTTGCAGCCCGAAACGCAACACGTTCGTGGCATAATGTACGCCGTATGCACCAACTATACGCGCACATTTAAACGTAAAAAAACAATTGACATATTGGCACTGGTCCTATATTTTAAATATAACAATTAATGACTTATTTTTTCTTTATATAATAAATATACGCTACAATTTAACTTTAAAAACAGAAAGAACCTTTAAAGCAATCGTTTAAACTTCTTTCTGTTTACTTTTAAACTTTACTTGACATTCCTACTGTGCCGTGTTGCCATTTTTTCTCCTTCACGGCTCATATGTTTAAGAAGGCTGTGGTTTTGCGTATTTTATGCTTTGAAGTAAGTAAAGCGACCTGCACCTATCTATTTATCGGATAAAATCGATTTTATTTTAAATATATTATTTAAGCACAGGTTTTTTTCACCCTTTCGGGGTCATCCCACCCAGGTCCGACGACCGCCCCCTAGGTGGTGCACTGCAGCCTGAAGGCTTATTGTACCTTGACCCCTACTCCTTCTCATTCACACACCATTCATTCCATAACTTGGATGGTTGTTGCTCGGTCCGCATCCCCGAGCAGAACACCGTGTGCCGCTGCCCGAAATACCGCTGTCGCCGGACACACATCCTAATTATGGGCGCGCATTTCACTGCTTAACTGCGGTGATCGACGCTCGCCGATACAACCGAAGCCGCCACAAGCGCGCCTTAAGGTTTTACTACAAGGTTGCCTAAAAATTATGGTCAAGGCTATATTTTAAATACCCTCAAAATTTTTGAGACATCCTGTATAATGGCAATTTTATTTTTTTATGCTCTACATGACAGTATCAATATATCAGTTAATTTTTTTCAATCCAATTTTATAAATAAAGCCACAGGAAATTCGTTAATTGTTAACAAAGGTTTCAATCTATAAACAATGTCCATCAGACATTTCATTTTTAATTTTTTTCAGTTTTCTAACAAGTTTATGAGTAAGTTTTTAGGTAACCTGTTTACCACATTTTTGTTAAACTATTTACCACATTTTTGAGACGCAACCATTGGCCCAGTTCTCGTCTGGCGTCTTGTTAAGATTTTATTTTATTGGATTAAAATAATTTCAACCGTGTGCTAATGAACCTTTGTTTATAGATTGAAACCTTAGTATTGTAAGTAACTTACTATTAAATATACCATTATTTTATTTTTTTAAAAGTAATCTTAGCTTTTATTATATTGTGTATGAGCAGAATAGTTCTTCATAATGTATAAGAGTTGTAGTTTTCCTAAAATGTTAAATAAACTTTTTAATTTTATTCTGGAGAAAAACTAAATATTATTTTGTTTAAATTTAATATCCCAGAAAACAAATAAAGCATTAAATATTTTATTATATGGTTAATTTTTTTTACTATTCTTTTATCTAGTTAAGATAGCTAATACGTGTATCTTTTACCAGTTAATTTTTTCAAAAGTAATGTTAAACTCTAAAATGTCCATCAGATATTTCATTTAGATTTTTTCTAACAAGTTTATCAGTTTTGGGTAAACTGTTTACCACATTTTTGGTAAACTATTTACCATATTTTTGAGACGCAACCATTATCCCAGTTCTCGTCTGGCGTCTTGTTAAGATTTTATTTTATTGGATTAAAATAATTTCAACCGAGTGCTAATGAACCTTTGTTTATAGGTGCGAACTTAAATAGACATGCTGTAGGTATAATATTCGATACGTGTTAAAAAATATCAAAATAAATTTCAAATATTTTTTTCATTTTAACACAAAGTATTTTTCTTATTATCAACTTTTGAACGTAGGTATGTTTCACTAATTTTTATTATTTAAAAAGAAGAAATCTGTGTTTTTTTCATACTATTAATTAGTGGACAAACTGTATATTATCACTATAAACATTGGTTGGTGGAAACGATTTTCATGCAAAACAGTGTTTTTGCTATTCTATTTTTTTTTTGGAAAATACCTACTTTAATGATTTGACGTCTGCATCATCCTGTTTTTTTAACATTTTTAAATAATATTTACTTAATACTTCTTTTATAAGAAATAAAAATTTTAAAAATGATCCATTAAAAAAATACAAAAATATTTAAAGTAAAAATTTATTTAACCTCTCAAGGTCTCTTTACTCTTACGTAAGGAAAAATAAAACACTTATTTATTCAGTTGAAAAAATGCAATTAAAATTTTATTTTTGAAATAAAAATCGTGTTGTGATTCGAGACTTTTAATTAAAACACACTATAATTAGCAGAACTTTGTTGAGAAAGTTTATAATAAAAATTTCATTTGAGAGCGTTGTAATTAAAGTAAACGGTAGTTAATATACAGGTTTAAAAAAGATGTACTAAAGTTAAAATACAGAGTGGTTTCAATGTTAAGACGTTTAATTTATTAGCTTTAAGATCTCGCAAAAAGTTATCATTTTACCCAAAATAGTTTATGTAGAAGTTTTTAAACAGAACTGTTATTGTTAGTCTAAGATCCGAATAGGAAGTAATCTGCACCCAACTGTTTACAAAATAAAAACTATTTTATAATAAATAATACAGGGTGGCCCACCATATTCGACACGGTCTGTAGCTGGATAACCATAAGGTTTTTAAAAAAGTAAATACTGAAACATATACAGGTCGGATAACACCGCAGTATAAAAATTATTTAAGTCTATACAGGGTGTTTGTTAATTGTACTAAGTGTCTAATTTTATTCGTTTTTGTGATATTTGATTTTTTTTTTAAAATACAGGGGTGCAATTAAATTAATTTTATTTAAACTCCTAAACTTTAAAATTTGTTACAAGATTAGAAAAACTCGGCCTTATTATACGTAGGTCATATTGAGATCATAGATTATACAGGGTGATCAAAAAATAATTTCAATTTTTAGAAAGTCAAATAGCAATATCTCTCTTATTTTAAATGGAACACTCTGTATTTCTTTACACCACATAATGACAAACCAAATGCTCTTTCAAATGGTATATAGGTTGCCTATACCTATCTTTTATACTTTTAAGTAAATTCCGTTATAACATATTTTTATCCCAAATGTTTATTTAAATGGAAGTAGGCTGTGATATAGCTATGCCTATTTACTAAGCCGTTATTGAAAAATGTAATAAAATCATTTAAATTTTTTTAAACTGACTAAAACACTAGTAATCAATAAATGGTCGTTGTTATTTTCCTAATGGCTCCTATGTCACACCCAACTTTAATTTAAATAAACATTTGGACTAAAAATTTGTAAAAACAGATTTTACTAAAAAGCACAAAAGATAGGTATAGGCAACCTATACACCATTTGAAAGAGTATTTTATTTGTCATCATGTGACGTAAAAAATACAGGGAGTTCCATTTAAAATAAGAGAGATATGGCTATTTGATTTTCTGAAAAATTGAAATTATTTTTTGATCACCCTGTACAATATTTGATCTTGATTTGACCTACGTATAATATGGCAGACTTTTTCAAATCTTGTTACACATTTTAAAGTTTAAAGTGTTAAAAGTGTTAAAGTAAAATCAATTTAATTTTACTTCTGCATTTTTCAAAAAATCAAATATCACAAAAACGAATAAAATTAGACACTTAGTACTATAAACAAACTTGGGTTATTTTTTAATGTAGAATCTAAAACCGTCATAAAATATAGGGTGTTCCATTTAAAAAATCTAACTTTGATACGTCACACTTTTTGAGACACCCTGTATAGACTTAAATAATTTTATACTGCGGTGTTATTCGACCTGTATATGTTCCAGTATTTAATTTTTTTTAAAACCCCATGGTTATCCAGCTATAGATCGTGTCGAATATGGTGGGCCACCCTGTATATATAATCTATGCTAATGTAATAAAGAGGTAAATATTGTACCTTTGTTTGTTAGTTTGTTTGTTTGTAGCCGCTAATCTTCTGAAATACTGAACAAATCACTATTTAGGAGTGTTATAGGCTTTATTTTATAATGATTTAACAAAAAGTTTAGAAAAGAATAATGACATATGTAGATCAAGTCAGCAGATAAATAAAAGTATCCGAAAGGGTCGAATTTCCTATATGAGCCCAAGTGGTTCAATGGTAGAATGTTCAACTGCCACGCGGGCGGCCCTGGATTCGGTTCTAGCCCGAAGCAAGTGTTTTTTTATAAAAATAGTGTGACCAGTCGGCTGTATATTATATCCCTAAAGGGTTGCCAATAAAATTATGGCCAAGGCTATATTTAAATTAAAAAACAAACAACTTTCAATAGCTTTATTTAATGTAAACAAAATATTATTTGGCTTTTCTCCAGAATAAAATTTAAAAGTTTATTTAACATTTTAAGAAAATTAAAACTTTTATACATTATGAAGAACAATTCTGCTCTTCAATAATATAATAAAAGTTATTATTGCTTTAAAAGAAATAAAATAATGAAAAATTCAATATTAAGTTACTTACAATACAAAGCTTTCAATATATAAACAAAGGTTCATTGGCACTCGGTTGAAATCATTTTTATGCAATAAAATAAAATCTTAACAAGACGCCAGACGAGAACTGGGCCAATGGTTGCGTCTCAAAAATGTGGTAAATAGTTTACCAAAAATGTGGTAAACAGTTTACCTAAAAACTTATAAACTTGTTAGAAAACTGAAAAAATTAAAAATGAAATGTCTGATGGACATTTTAGAGTTTGACATTACTTTTGAAAAAATTAACTGGTAAAAGATACACCTATTAGGTATCTTAACCAGATAAAAAGAATAGTAAAAATGTTTAGCCATATAATAGCTTTATTTAAACCATTCGCCCTTTCGGAGTTATCCCACCCAGGTCCGACGACCGCCCCCTAGGTGGTGCACTGCAGCCTGAAGGCATATTGTACCTTGACCCCTACTCCTTCCCATTCACACACCATTCATTCCACAACTTGGATAGTTGTTGCTCGATCCGTTCACCCCTAGCAGAACACCGCGTGCCGTTGTCCTAAACCGAAAACGGCCCGGTCACCCATCCAAGTTATGGGCGCGCACTTCACTGCTTAACTCCGATGATCGACGCTGCCGATACAACCGGAGCAGTCACAAGCGCGCCTAAATTTAAGGATAGTCTTGACCATAATTTTTAGGCAACCTTGTAGCAAAACCTTTGTTTAAATAATATATTTAATATAATAGCTATTTATGTATCAAGGGCGTTAGATTAGATTAGATTAGATTAGGAGTTGGATTGCATATCCTCTAACACTGCAACCTGCTCAGGTTTATTGTGTGTCCTCCGTCCATAGGTTAGAGCACGCTATCCAAGCCGGTCTGTTTAATCAGACTCCACAAGCTTGAAACTGGCCCCTTGGTATATCTTGCCGCTTTAGGTTTTTCTTCACCCAGCCTTGCAAACCGCAGACGACAAATGGCTTCGCAGTAGCACCATACGTGTTCTGCGGTTTCTTCCTCCTCCTGGCAGAACCTACATAGGTTTTCTTCTGCCAGGCCCATAGTTTCCAGGTGTTTATTCAGTCTGCAATGACCTGTCAGTTGACCCACTATTATTCTTACTGCCTTCCGGTTATAATTCAGAAGGTCTTTTGTAAATTCTGGCGAGTAAGCCTTGATGAAAACTTTCGCCTGACGCTGTCCTGGTGTTCTCCTCCACCAGTCTTGTGATTCCCTCATAATCCATGATCTAATGGATGACCTTACCTGGCATGATGGAATACCACAGTAGGGGTCAGGACCTACCATTGTCCTACCAGCCCCCTCCTTTGCCAATTTATCAGCTTCTTCATTGCCTTCGTGGCCTTCGTGTCCTGGTACCCTGGCAATGGTTAGCTTGTTGAACGCACCCACCTCTTCCAGGGCAATTACGCAGTCCCGCACCAGCTTGGAGCTGATTTTGCATGAACTGAGTGCCCTGATGGCTGCCTGGCTGTCCGAATAGATTACTATGGTTTTATCCTCATAGCTCCTTCTGATGATTTCCCTAGCGCATTGTTCTATGGCTACAATTTCGGCCTGGAACACAAGGGCGTTACTAGGACTATAATGCCCTGAAGGTCGAAATAGCACGAGAGCCTCTGGCCCGAGGGCTAGATTTCGACCTGATGGGCATTATAGTCCAGTAAAGCCTGTGGTGCATACAATGCTTTATGTTTTACCCAAAAAGAGTTTTTAATGACTAATTACATTATTTATTCGCAATATAAAAAATAAGTTGCACCTGTACCTGTATACGTAAGTAGATAATGACTGGTGTTAAGTTTGACTTTGATGTTTCTATCAGTTAGTCAGTTGGCATTTTCTATTTAACGATTTGATCAAAATGGAAGAAATTCCACAAAATATAAGAGAAAAGGCCATAAAAGCGACCGAAAATCTTTTGCCAGTTAAATCAAGGCAACAGTATGATCGGGAGTATGGCATATTTGGTATTTGGAGGGATGCGAACGCAATTCTTCAAATAACCGAAACCGTTTTAATTGCATATTTTCAGGAACTGATAAGTTATTGATTTTATTTTAATACATATGTTTGTATAAACTTGAACTTTATTGTGAGAGAAATAAAATTGGATAAGCAATAAAATTTCCATATTAGCGCATTAGGGCATTATAAGCGGGCATTATCATAATGCCCGCTTATAATGCCCTAGGTGTGATAGCGGGTATTATTGCTACCATAACATATTCCGTTTCTAAGTTATTACAGATCAATAATAAATGGGTAAAACATGAAATAGTTTTTATCCAACACTTACATATAATATCTACATAATTGTGCTACATAAAGTGAACTATAAGTCACTAGTGAATTATAGACTTTAGCTCACTAGTGACTTATACTAATTCTTTATTACTTCCAACATTTCACAATTAAGAAAATTACATAAAACAACTAATATATTATACTACAATTTATTCGTGTTTATATTAACAGTAATTGTTATATTAGATTTATCTTGGACAACGTTACATTGTGCGGAGTGTTCTTCAGGAAGTCTTTCAGCACTAGTAAACTGTATTCATTCATATATCGTTCTGACTTAAGGACTTCGATTATATTGCCTCCAATAAATCTTCCTACCGGCCGGCAGGGCCGGAGTAGACTTTTACTTTTACATTGAGAAGCAATTGAAATATTGATAGATAGATATAAATTGTCTAAAAATATGTAAAAATGTGTAAAGAGGTATGTAGTTAGTATTTCTAAACATAATTTTGGGTACTAGGTAACTTTTATTACAATTTGAATTTTTAAGGAAATAATATGAATAATATGGTTACCTACCTAATTAAGTAAAGGTATAATGAAAACTACTTGGCCTTTTGTGTAATTTGATAAATAGGTAAAGGTAGGTACCTTAAAAATAAATTTCGGTAGGCAAAAATCAATTGTAATAAAAAAAAGGTATACCTTAATTACCTATACCTACCTGAATTTTTTCAAAAGGAGTTTGGGTATATTTATGCCCTTAGAACAGTAAATGGCTTAGTATTTTCCAAAATGTGGCGAACGTGGAGTGAATCTGACGATGAAGCAAGCGACAACGAGCAGCAAGCAAGTAGTACAGCAAGCAGCAAGAGAAAGCATCTTTCTGTTGATGCTAAAGAAATTGTAAAGAATGTATATTCAACTTTAAGAAACGATGTTTCCATACAAGCAGCTTTGGAAGAAACGTGCAGGTTAACGAAAATACCAAAGTCTACCATACGCGATATTGTTAAAAACCGATAGTCATGAGAAAGAAAAGATGCGATTCTGGTACTGCCACAAAACTTGATGTAAGTGATAAAGACCTAATTCGACGAAAAATCTATAAAATGTATGAAGAGCAAAATATACCAACATTGGACACCTTAATGAAGAGACTAGAAATGGACGAAAGTGGCATACAGTGTGGCAGAACAACATTGTGGAAGACTGTGAAAAACTAGGATTCAAATTTAAGAAGATCGACAAAAAACAAGTGCTGATGGAATCGCAACGACTACGGAAATGGAGATTAGAATATCTTACGAAAATAGATATGTATAGAAGTCAAGGAAGGTCGATTATTTACTTGGATGAAACGTGCTACGATACCCATGACACGCCATCAAAAGGTTGGGACGATTCAAGTGGTAAATGTAACACAAAAGCACCATCCAACAGAGGTAAGCGGATAACAATTATACATGCGGGATCAAAAGACGGATGGGTTCCAAATGCTTTATCACTGAGTGCAAAAAATATAAAAGACTCTTCTCTTGACTACCATGACGACACAACTGCACATTTATTTGAAGACTGGTTTAAAAATAAGTTAATTCCCAATATTCCCCTCAAAGTGTTATTGTTATGGATAACGCTAGCTATCATAGTAGGCAATTAAACAAACACCCTTGTTCGAGTGACACCAAAGCAATTATTCAAGAATTTATGCACGCCAATGATATTTATTTTCATGAAAATTATTCAAAAAAACAATTACTTGAAGTATTAAAATGTTTTAATATAGAGAAAAATATGTTTGTGATGAGTTTGCAAATAGCATGGGACATTCAGTTTTAAGGCTTCCACCATATCACTGCATTTTTAACCCTATAGAACATATTTGGCATCAATTAAAATCGCAAGTTAGACGAAACAACAGTTCACCGACTTTAAATAGTTTTGTATTAGGCATTATCACCAGGGAAATAGATAAAATACCAGTAAATAGTTGGAGCAACAGTGTAGATCACGTAATTAAAGTTGAACAATCATATACCACACTTTCAAGTAATGTTAAGGAGTTAATTATACAGTTAGGGGATGATAGTGATAGTGACACTGATTTAATTGAATAGGTCCTAATAATAATTATAAGTTGTAATATTTTTAGATACTTTTCATTTTATATTGTATATTGTATTTTTAAAAGCTTTTTATTTTTTTATTTTTTTAAATGACTAAGTAGGTAGTATCCCTAGGTATATTTTATAAATTTTGTTCCTATTAATAATAAAATATGTGATTATCAATGTGTTTCTATTTTTAATTTCCTATAAAAAAGTAAATTCCACCCTGTTCCGTTCAAATATTATAGCAGGTTAACACCTGGCTAAAGAGCCTGCCGACAATAGGGGACAAAAGGGTCGTTTATTGGCCTCTAGAAGTCAGAAGGAAATATGTCTGAATGTGCTTTACTTGCCTTGGTGCGCTCTTCACCCTGTATTCGTCTTGCAATCTCAAACTTGTTAGAGATGCAATCTTCTAAATATCCTTCTGCCACGGTAGAAGACTTCCACCCGCCATGGCGTTTAAGGTTGGTGATATCGGCCCCAGCGTTGACTAGAAGTGTCGCTGAAGAACGCCGCATTCTATGACCACTATATAAGATTTCATCAGGTAGTTGCAAATAATGAGCAACTACTCTCGGAATTTTCGAAATTTTATTTTTTCCCACGCATTGCCTAGTGCATTTGCCTTTTTGAAAGTTGACAAAAAATCTTTTGTGAGGCGTGTTCTCTGGCCTTAGGGACACATTTTCTAAATAATTCAAGCACATTTACCAAAAATCCTTCTTTTAAAATTGTAAAGCTTCTCGATTTGTTCGTCTTGGTATCAGGTATAGAAACATATATGTACTGGCCTTTATCTACTATATCTTCAATACTTAAGCGAGTTAGTTCGTCACAACGGCATGCACCAGCGATTTCCAATATCAATCCAACCTATAAAAATCCGAACAGATAAATATTTAATACCAGAAACTAAAGTAAATTCATACCTTTGACATTAAGTGCTCGTCGTCAGGTGCCTCAGCCAAAAATTTTTTGATGTATTGCCTCTCCAGAATTTTTGCCTTTTTCGGTTTGAAATTTCTTGAATTGCTCTTCAAATAAGCGACAACTTTTCCATACCTCCCTATATCCACGTTCTTATATACTTTTAAGGTCGTTTTTATCATTGAATACTTGGTCCACATTGATGAGAGAGCAACTTTTTTCGATAAAAACAGAAAGTAAGCCATAATAACATCTTCATTTATAGTACCAACTCCTCGCCTTTTCCTCCATGCTTCAAAATCAATTCTTTATTGTACGTTAGTTTTGACTTCTCTGGAATTAAACTGCATGTCGCTAACGCAGCTTCTTCCAAATTTTCCGCAGGAACTTCACAATTTTCCATTTCGCAAAGCATTTTTATGTTTGTCTACAAAGTTGTTTACTAAACAAACCCGTAGTTACCAACAAAATGCATTACAACCAAACAAGCTTGCTTTCCAAAAAATACAAAATTTTGTTGCTGGTGTTGACAATGACAAGTAACAAATAATGGATGACGTTTTCAAATTATTTTCGATATTAAAAACGATTTATACGAAAGTGTTGGATAAAATTTTGTATTAGACACGTGAGTTATTACATATAAGTCACTTAAGAAAATTACCTCTCTCGCCCTTCGGGCTCGAGAGTTAAACTTTTCTTGCGTGACTTATATGTAATATAACTCACTTATCTAATAAATAACTATTATCAGGTAAACAGATGGGTGCAGGCTCTTTCTGTTCGGATCTTAGACAATAAAGATTATTTTAAAAATTTGAAAGACCCATGGCGACTATATTTTGTTGTTAATCCTCCTTAAAATGTTCATTATATGTACATAATATGTACAATATTTAAGTGGACTGTGGACAGTCAAAGCTCTCTTAGTTTTTGGGTTAAGGGAGATTTTAAAAATATTGGATATTCCACTTGTATTGAGTGGCGTTGCTAGGTCAGCAGGGGCCCTGGGGCAAAAAACTAAAGCAGGGCCCACAAAAAATTGTAAATGTCGAAGAGCAAAAAAAAAATAAAAAAAGTCCTTATGTATTAAAAACAACTTTCCTAGCAAACACTATTTGCCGGCAATGAACATTTTTCATATTGGCATTGATGGTAAAGCATTGGCAATTGGTGGCAATATTATGCCAACATCTTATACGCATTAAAAAGTCAACCCTAAATAAACACTTAATTGCCAATAAATTTTACATGCAGGCGAATCCTGATTAAATAAAGCACGCGTTTTTGTTGCGTTTGTATTTTAATTTTCAAATAAAATATCGTATCATTTTAGCTTTTAAAAAAGGTATATGCGACAATTTTCGTCAATAAGACGTCAGCTTGCTGCTTGGGAGTATCTACATTTGCCCACTTTCGTGTCTTTTTGTTATCTTTTTGCCAATAACTTATTAATGATGAATGCCATCATCTTAAACGCATTTTTTGCCAATAACTTATTCATGACGGATGCCATCACTTTATCTGCAACACGTGGCCTAATAACGGCCAATTGCCCACTATCGCGTCTTTTTGATACCTTTTTGCCAATGCCTTGCCATTAAAGAGTGTTGGCAATGCCAGTAAATTAAATGTACAACGCCGGCAAAAAATGTTATATGGGTTATTTAAACATTTTCAAACAAAAAGTTCTTCCCCTTCATTCTTTACCGCATTTGTTTTCAGTATTCCACTATTAAGCCCGGGAGCCCCTCTTAACTACAAGGAGCCCCCTAAACCTGGAGGCCCCGGGGTACTGCCCCGCCTAGCCCCATACTAGCCACTGCTTGTATTGTAGTTAAAGCAGAAATTATTTAAAAAGTAATAACAGATTGTCACATAACTTTTTACGTAGAATGCAGTAAAGTTGTTAAAATGTTTCTAAAGGTTTGTTCCAGCAGCCTGTCAGAAATGTTTGCCACCGTTCGGATTCTGCGCACGTCAAATTTGTCGTTCCAGCAGTGCCATGTTTCTAACATTATACAATTGTTTGTGGTTCCAGCAGTAGTTTTAAGATGTTGGAAACATGTTGGAAACTGTTTGAAAAGTTTGCAAACTTTCTTCAAACATTACTGACAATTTTTAACATAACCTTTCTTGTATTGACGTATAAGCAATATGCACCCCTTGTTTATTTGTCGTTTCAGCAGAAAACTGTTGCCAACATTTCTGACTAATTTGTAAAAAAAAAAAATTGTAACAATTTCTGCGTTTAACGATTGTTGCTAACATGTTTCCAACATTCTGCTGGAACAAACCTTAAATATTATTCTTTTGAAAATATTAACCAAAGTTTGTTTTCAAAAATGGAACTCTTGTGCATTTGTTAAAAAAAATATGTTTTTTGACCTTTCCAATAATATGTACATATTACTATGGGTTTACTTTAATAAATGACCAAAAATATAACATTTTTATAATTCCCATTCAACATTTCGCAGTAGGCCATGGAAACAAACAGATTTTTTGATTAACTTGATTACTGTAGTAGTGCTTAAGTAATAATTTTCAAAATTAGATTTTACTATTAAACGAATAAACGCATAGGGCCAAATTGGTTCGTTAGTTCGTATGGATGTGTTCGTTTCAATTTAAATCCACCTTAAGATCTGTTTTTACGTTTTTAATAATTTGTCAAAAAACTAAAATACAAGGGATGATACAAAATGCAATATTTTTGATATCGCCCTGTAGCTTAGAAATTAATAAGGCTATGACGGCTTTTCTTGTTTTTTCAAATAAGTAGCGTAGCTTAGGTTTGCCAACAACCTCAAGGTTCTATCTTTTTAATAAATGAAATACCCCGAAGCCGCAGCCAAAATGGGACACCCTGTACAAACAACAGTTTTTAAGCAATTTAAATACTTTTTCTTCCTAAATACAACAAAAACAATTTTAGTCTATACAGGGTGTCTCAAAAAAGTGTGACGTATCAAAGTTATATTTTTTAAATGGAACACCCTATATTTAATGACGGTTTTAGATTCTACTTTAAAAATAACTCAATTTTGTTTATAGTACTAAGTGTCTAATTTTATTGGTTTTTGTGATATTTGTTTTTTTTTTTTTTAAACGCAGAGGTAAAATTAAATTGATTTTACTTTAACACTTTTAACACTTTAAACTTTAAAATGTGTAACAAGATTAGAAAATGTCTGCCATATCATACGTAGGTCAAATCAAGATCAAATATTATACAGGGTGATAAAAAATAATTTCAATTTTTCAGAAAATTAAATAGCCATATCTCTCTTATTTTAAATGGAACACCCTGTATTATTTTACGTTACATGATGACAAATAAAATACTCTTTCAAATGGTGTATAGGTTACCTATACCTATCTTTTGTGCTTTTTAGTAAAATTTGTTTTTACAAATTTTTAGTCCAAAGGTTTATTTAAATTAAAGTTGGCTGTGACATAGCAGCCATTAAAATTTTTCTTAAGAAAATAACAACGACCATTTATTGATTACTAGTGTTTTAGTCAGTTTAAAAGAAATTTCAGTGATTTTAAATAAAAACCCTTCTTCTACAACAACAAGATGATATAATACTGGTAGGATGTGAAAAAAATGGTTTACTTTAGTCTAGAGTTAATACTGAACAATATTCCAGAAGCAACAATCTGATAACCTTAATAGTTGCTTTAAAAAATTTGACACAGTGATTATGGATAATGGAAGAAACGAGTTATAGGTCACAGAATGTCGTCATAACTGACCAAAGGCGTATTAGGGTTGTTTAAAAACACAAGTTTTATCATTACCACATTCAGCTGAAATAAGTGTTATTTGAAGTAGCATTATAAGCAACTAATTAATTTTTTTCTGTGAATTTTAAAAATAGTGGCAGATAATACAAAATCTTTTAATTTTGTGCTTTTTTTCCAACAAATTTACATTTTGCAATAACGGCTTAGTAAATAGGCATAGCTATATCACAGCCTACTTACATTATAATAGACACTTGGAATAAAAATATGTTAAAACGGAATTTACTTAAAAAGAATCAAAGATAGGTATAGACAATCTACACCATTTGAAAGAGCATTTGGTCTGTCATCATGTGGTGTAAAAAAATACAGGGTGTTTCATTTAAAATAAGAGAGATATTGCAATTTGACTTTCTAAAAAATTGAAATTATTTTTGATCACCCTGTATAATCTGTGATCTCGATATGACCTAGGTATGATAAGGCAGACTTTTGCTAATCTTGTAACAATATTTAAAGTTTAGGGAGTTTATATTGTTAAAATAAAATTAATTTAGTTGCTCCCCTGCATTTTGAAAAAAATCAAATATCAGAAAAACGAATAAAATTAGACACTTAGTACTAAAAACAAACTTGAGTTATTTTTCATGTAGAATCTAAAACCGTCATAAAATATAGGGTGTTCCATTTAAAAAATATACCTAACTTTGATACGTCACAGATTTTTGAGACATCCTGTAAGAGTAAAATAATTTTATACTGTGGCCTTATCCGAGCTGTATATGTTTCAGTATTTACTTTTTTAAAAACCCCATGGTTATCCAGCTACAGACCGTGTCGAATATGGTGGGCCACCCTGTATAGGTAGTTATGTGTAACTTAAATATTCCTCTCTACAGGTTTTTTACATGATTTTTTTTCTTAATAAATTGGTTGATTATTTAAAGTAATAGTCACTAACCTATACATCTGAGTTTTTGTCTCTATGCTTTTTATCTTTTGTATACATGTACGTAGTATCGTTTCTCAGTTTATCTTTAACATCGTTATCGTCTTGTTTATAGGGCCTTCATAACGATCATAGATTCTTTTTATCCCTAGACGGCTTTTTGCGTTCTTGGATTACCAAGATAAAGAAATCCATATTGAAATAAAATATGACTGTAAGGAAAGTCCAGAATTATTTTTTTAGAGAAAAACATAATTCTACCAGGTTAAAAATACTAAAAACAGTTACTAACCATAACTTATTTTGACGCTATCACACATTTCTTTTTAAATAACTCTTTACATTACTTAACGAAAGAGACTACCTTAATTTTAAGATATTTTAAAATGTTGTTTTTATAACCTTTTTCTCAATGAAAATATTTCGTTTTTCCTTTCTTTGAATCCTTTTTTTTGTTTCCTAAAATATAAGGGAAAATATTCTTAAAAAATTATTCTGTAACTAAGAGTATATTTTTGACGATGGTAAGTTGCTAATTTGACAAAAAAAAATTAACTACCGGGATTTTTAGACATTTACATACACTTTTTTGTGGTACCCTGTATAATCTAAATAAGTATCAACAAATGCACAAAAATCGTAATGTGTTTTGTCGCTTTTGCCCAAAAATAATTATCTGCATTTTAGTTATTAAATTTAATTAAATTTGAGATGTTTTTAATGGTAAAATAATACAGGGTGCTTCATTAAAGAATATCTACTTTTTGTAATCTTTTTGTGTATGTATATCATCACCAGAAATGCCATTAAAAAGATCCTTAAATGAGCTTTAAGAAAATACCACATTATATACATCTAAATTTATTAGTTTTGAAAATATGGCCATCAAAATCAGGTATTCAGGTAAATTTTAAAGTACCGCCATTTTGTAGTAGGTAAAGGTATTGACTTTATATTCTACAGTTATAAAGTACTCGTCAAGAGCTTTAAAATAATGATCACCTTTCTAAATAATTTTTTTCCCTAAGATGGCGCCAATCTAACTATTTACATCCACACTGTATGCACGTAATTGAAATATACACTTACAAGTATTCTACGGATTTAAATGGCCATATTTCCAAAACTAATAGTGCCAGGTATACCAAATCCAGTATTTTTTAAAAGCGCTTTAAAGGATCTTGTTATTGGTGGGGCGTTCCTTTTGAAAAATCATACTTATTGTCGTACCCTGTATATGATAATACTGATTCAGAATCAACTCAAGAAACTAGTATTTTTAAATGGTCCTACTACTTTACTTTATTAGCAGAATATAGCTATTTTAAAATAAAAGAAGTCAATAGGATGAGAAGTATTAACTAACACAAAACTAAAAACTTAAAAATAAATTTTATAAAAGTTTTTTTCTGTTGAACGGTTTTATTGTACATGGTACTAAAAGCTAAAAATAATTACAATAAAACCGTTTAACATAAAGAACGTTTTTTTATATAATTTATTATTTATTTTGTAGGGTAAATAATTAAAAAGTTAAGAGAAGTGTAGGTGTAAATTTTTAACTTTACACCCTGTACATATACAGACTATTATAAAACATTAAAAATAAATAATAATAACAACGTCAACATCTTAAATCATAAATGCAATATGGGTATTAAATTTTTTGACTAACAAGAAACATATTTTCAAATTCCGTGTTCCGTGTTTATTTTCAGGTTAGTAAACATGCTCTATCGATTAAAAAAAAAGTTTTTAAAGCTCTTTCATTAGAGATTTATATTTTAAGGGTACTATAAAAATAAATGTAACACTTAAATTTATTTCGAGAAATTTAAACAGCTTAAATATTTTTTTTTAGAAGCCTTCGTTACGTTAACACCCAATTTTCTTTAAAGGTCAACACAAAAAAAACAAATTCTGAGTAGGCATTTCAACCAAGATAAAATTTTAAAAGAATTAATACAAGGTTCATAAAAAAATAACATTTTTGCAACCCTGTAGGTATACAGGTTCATTCATAAATCGAACTTAAGGTTGTGATTCTACGTGATAAAAGAATGGTACAGAGCTTTTTATACAGGGATATTTTTAAGTTGATATATTCCTCTTAACACAGTATAGAATGAAAGAAAATAGAAACATTTTTTTAATAAAATTATGTTCAAAAATGCTTTGTTTCCGAAATACAGGGTGTTAAAAAATGCCGTTTTTATCATAACTTTCCTACCAGTCTAGATATGTCCACAAAATTTGGTACACTTCTTTTTACCATTACATTATATTGGTTGCTGTAAAAGTTGAAAACAAAATTATCAGTGGCGTTCGAACAAGATTTGTAATATTTTTTTTTCAAGAAAAAAATAGTACGCCATATGTATATAATGGCTCCCCTAATTATTTTAGAAGAAAATATAATTGGGATTTTTAAAGAGCACAAAAAGTTGTACCCAGTGTACACATTTCAGCTCTTCTCAGTCCGCGAGCTAAGAGATAAATGCTAAAATAAGTTACGAATCTCCTATCTTCTTACCCGTCTTGTATTATTAGAAGTTTATAATAAAATACTAGAAAAATTATTTAACCTCTTACTCTCAAGTTGTCGGATCAACGTCACATCATTCTTAAATAATGAACGACTTAAATCAAGAAAAATCACTATTATAAAATGGTTTTACCAGGGAAATAGTCATCGAAGAGTAGCGGACATGTTTGCAGCCTATTTTCCCAATAGGCCAATACTAAGTAAATCGACAATAGAACGGACGATAAAAAATTTGAAACTACAGGCACAGTAATCAATAATTGCAAATGTGAAGAAAATCGTGATCTTTCGCCAAGCGATTTTTTCTATGGGGACATTTAAAAACTAAGCTACCAATAAAAAATATGAAAATTTAGTCCAGCTAAGGAATGCTATTTCCGCTGAATATGCCAGAATATCGATGTACCAACTATCCAACGTAAGAAATGAGTTTTATAATCATTTGGGGTATTGTCTGGCAGTTAATGGAGGAATATTTGAGCATTTGATTAAATCCTGATATTTTCGTCATAAATTGACTTCTAAATGTAGAAAAATGTGTTTTATTGTCTTGCGTAACTGTGAGTGCATGTGTTGAAATTAGCTGTAAACTAAAATGAAATGCGAGGATTCTTTTTGAAATTCCCGTATAAAATTATTCAGTTTTGGCAATGACATTATACATTAATGATCTAAATTGTCACTAATAAATCGATATGGTGTTTTTATTGTTGATTTCTAGAGTACAGGGTGCATAATGAGATACCACGTTGCAGAAGTATTAAGCAGTTTACTCTTTACTAGTTGGTTGAAAAATGCTCAAATTTTCATTTTGGGTGGAACTTACTGTGCTCTTCAATAAGTCCTCATAGCATTTTTTCTAAAATAATTAGGGGAGCCAATATTTGACTACTTCAAAATTTACATGGGATTCCCTATGTCCCGCTCGACGGAGCAACACCCGGTATATATTGGTGTATACTGTGTAAGGCTTTTGCGGCCATCTTCTGCTAAACTTATGTTTTTTAAGAAGTTTTGAGTGGCTGTGTGTGTGCACATTCCAAGAGTAGAAAGGAAAGACCAAGTTTGTATATACGTGCAAAAATTTTATTTATTTCAAGCTATGGCAAAGCACTTTTGGTTTACACCATCATCAGTGCCATTTTGTCATCCTACGACACAGACTTATATCTATCACGAAACCACTACTACGAGTACAAATTGTATAAAACATTAAGTTTTATACAATTTTTTAAGATACTTTACAATTAAAACATACTTTAAACAGTTTTAAACAAACAAAATGTGAAAATTACAAACAAATTAACTATAAAAATTAAATACAACCGCGTACACAGTATTACGCAAGTAGTCGACTAGGAACCTTCTGAGTATGAATGGTGGAGGGGGATAACCATCTGAATGTTTTAAAAAGTGTCCGTCGAAAGAAGTAACTTAAGGTGGCGCCACAGTAGCCAGAGGAGATTCTTTAACCAATGAGCATGAAATATTAGAGTGTGATACAAAATGAAAAAGGACAGATAGGTACAAAATAAAAAAGAAAAGAAATACCAAAATCTCTCCACTGGCTACTGTGGCGCCATCTCAACTTACTAGATTCCGATGGCCACTTTTTCAATTTGTCCGTCATTTTATCCTCCCCTCCACCATCCATACTTCTGAGGATACGAACCACTCGCGCTGGCGAAACGTTAGGGTTACAAAATCTACAACGACGGCCGAATAGCCCAAAAACATAAGTTTAGTACGCCATTGCTTTTTCCTCGAATCAATATTATTTTTGAAATATTCATTTACTTTGGAATTAATTTGATCTCTTAATATTTTTCCGTACAACGAACGGTTGTCGTTTAAAAAAGTAAAAGCCATATTGATGCATGGCAAAATCGCCAAAATAGTATAATATAGGAACAAGCAACGTTTTTGAAAAATAATTTTAGGTAAGCTAATTTTATTGATATGTTATTCTTCTTTCTCTTCTGGATAGACCCTGGGCTGTCTGGCTAGCGGTATTGGTTGCGTTTACTAGCTCGCATCCCACCTGTACAGGTAATAATCCAAGGTTTTAAAAACATTTTAGGAAACCTTATTTTCAATTTGTTGTCTTTAGATAGGTTTACCAAACATATTTTTCTTATTGCCAGACACTTTTATTATTGCTAATTATACGTCGTCCCCCATCTAACTTCTGAAACGTTCGGTTTGAAGAAACTTTGAACGATAAAACATGACGAAGGTCTACATTTTTTGACATATCAGTGACAGCTCTAAATGTCAAGGTCACAACAGGGCGCTATCGCAACCACTATCGCCACCTAGACAGCTAAGGATTTACCCGAAAAAGGAAGGGAAAAACAGATCGAAAAAATCAGCCAACCAAAAACTCTTGTTTTCCCGACGTTGCTACCTCCCGGACTAAAATGTAATGTGGTGTTTTGTATATACAGGGTGGCCCACCATATTCGACACGGTCTGTAGCTGGATAACCATGGGGTTTTTAAAAAAGTAAATACTGAAACATATACAGGTCGGATAAGGCAACAGTATAAAACTATTTTACTCTATACAGGATGTCTCAAAAAAGTGTGACGTATCAAAGTTATATTTTTTTAATGGAACACCCTATATTTTATGACGGTTTTAGATTCTACATAAAAAAATTATTTAAGTTTGTTTATAGTACCAAGTGTCTAATTTTATTCGTTTTTGTGATATTTGATTTTTTATCAAAATGCAGGGGTGCAATTAAATTAATTTTATTTTAACAATATAAACTCCTTAAACTTTAAGATTTGTTACAGGATTAGGAAAAGTCTGCCTTATCATACGTAGGTCATATCGAGATCATAGATTATACAGGGTGATCAAAAAATAATTTCCATTTTTTAGAAAGTCAAATTGCAATATCTCTCTTATTTTAAATGGAACACCCTGTATTTTTTTACACCAAATGATGACAAACCAAATGCTTTTTCAAATGGTGTATAGGTTACCTATACCTATCTTTTATACTTTTAAGTAAATTCCGTTTTAACATATTTTTATTCCCAATGTCTATTTAAATGTAAGTAGGCTGTGATATAGCTATGCCTATTTACTAGGCCGTTATTGCAAAATGTAAATTTGTTGGAAAAAAGCACAAAATTAAAAGATTTTGTATTATGCCACTATTTTTAAAATTCACAAAAAAATTATTAGTTGCTTATAATGCTACTTCCAATAACACTTATTTCAGCTGAATGTGGTAATAATAAAACTTCTGTTTTTAAACAATCCTAATAACGCCTCTGGTCAGTTATGACAATATTCTATGACCTATAACTCGTTTCTTCCATTATTCATAATCACTGTGTCAATTTTTTAAAGCAACTATTAAGGTTATCAGATGGTTTCTCCTGGAATATTTTTCAGGATTAACTCTAGAACTAAAGTAAACCATTTTTTCACATCCTACCAGTATTATATCATCTTGTTGTTGTAGAAGAACGGTTTTTATTTAAAATCATTAAAATTTCTTTTAAACTGACTAAAACACTAGTAATCAATAAATGGTCGTTGTTATTTTCTTAAGAAAAATATTAATGGCTGCTATGTCACAGCCAACTTTAATTTAAATGAACATTTGGACTAAAAATTTGTAAAAACAGATTTTACTAAAAAGCACAAAAGATAGGTATAGACAACCTATACACCATTTGAAAAAGTATTTTATTTGTCATCATGTGACGTAAAAAATACAGGGTGTTCCATTTAAAATAAGAGAGATATGGCTATTTGATTTCCTGAAAAATTGAAATTATTTTTTGATCACCTTGTACAATATTTGATTTTGATTTGACCTACGTATGATATGGCAGACTTTTTCTAATCTTGTTACACATTATAAAGTTTAAAGTGTTAAAAGTGTTAAAGTAAAATCAATTTAATTTTACCTCTGCATTTTTCAAAAAAATCAAATATCACAAAAACGAACAAAATTAAACACATAGTACTATTAACAAACTTAAATAAAAATTTTTATGTAGAATCTAACACCGTCATAAAATATAGGGTGTTCCATTAAAAAATATATAACTTTGATACGTCACACTTTTTGAGACATTATAGACTAAAATAATTTTATACTGTGGTCTTATCCGACCTGTATATGTTCCAGTATTTACTTTTTTTAAATCCCATGGTTATCCAGCTACAGACCGTGTCGAATATGGCGGGCCACCCTGTAATATAAGCCTACACGTGCATTTGTCCACAACAACAATTAAAAAAACTGTGATTACCCGAAAAATTTTGAACATTTTTTTTGTGGTTGACACAGAATGGCCATTATTTCCGGATAATCATTACAAATAGCATTTTAAACGTGGTTGAAATACCTAAAACGACTGCTACATGCGTTTGGATAGATCGTCATGCATCCTACACAAAAGAGGTTTAAAATTTCAGCCATGTAATGTGTTCCTGTCCTGTTTACAACTCCGCATTTTCATTCATGTATTTTTCATGTAAATAATAACTGCACGCTGTGAAAAGCAATATTTTTCATGACGTAGACAAACGACAATTTTTAAATGAAAAACATAGTGGATTTAAAAAAAGGGCACTTTCAAGCAAATGCCTTAAAATAGTCTTTTTTATAAACAAAGTATTATCTGGCTTTTACCCAGAATAAAGATATTTATTAAATATATTAAGAAAATTAAACTTTTATATATTATACTAAAGGGGTATTCTGCTCTTGCAATAAAATAAACAAGGTAAGATTACTTAAAAAAAACTAATATTGAATTATTGAATATGAAATAATTATTTTTATTTAGGTTATTAAAAAAATTACTTATTATACAGAGAAGTTTGCAACCACTAAACATAGGCTTTAGGGCGTCCGGTCTAAATTATTTTTTAATTATCCAATCATAAAATAAGTTCTTAACGAGGCTGCCAGGCGTGAATTGATCCCTTGGACGCGCCTCAAAAATGCAATAAACTTATTATTAAAAAATGTGAAAAACTTTTTACTAAAAATGCCTGATCATCTGACGTTAACATAACTTTTGTAAAATTAATTGACTAGTAGAAGATAAATAACCTTAAGGTATCATAACCAGGTAAGAAAATAAAAATAGTAAAGAAAATTCCACACCACAGTTTTTTGACCAATCAAATGTGTAGTTTTGGTTGCATTACCATGACAACACAAATATTTATCGGAATTTTTTTTTCTCCTGCCTGGGGTACCCTGGAGCGAATTATAGTGGAAATTTTTTGACATAATCATTGAATTTGTTTTAATGTCATGTCTGTCATTCACATCCTTAATTAAAGAAAATGTTATTTTGTACCAGTTGTAGTATTTCAGACATAACATAATATAAAATAATGTAAGGTTTTAAGACCCTAAATGACAATTTTATACAACTATAGTTGGTAAAATAAATCTTGCTATATTTTTATTGCCTTACAGTTACATTAGATACTATAATAATTTTATATTAATATAATTTAATATACACTAACTTAGTCTTTACATATGCTGGTTAAAGAGGTTACTTTTTAGATTTTAATTGAGCAAAATGGTTAATCACATTTAAAAATCTGTGTTGTCTAGCAACTTTTTTCCAAATAAAAAGAAGGTTATGTAGCACCTTGTTTAAAGGCCCTTTAATTCGCTATTCAACGCCACTTTGTTTTCTAAAATCGGTCCAGCCGTTCCAGACTTACAAGTCAATTAAAACCGCATTGTTTTTACACTGTTTAGGTCAAATTTCAAACGGTTCTAAGTCTGGAACGGCTAAACCGATTTTTTAAAATAGCGTTGAGAAAAGCATTAAATGACCTTTAAAACGAAGTGCCACATATGACCCCCTTTGTCATGTGACAGAAATTATTTTTATGCCAAAAAGTACTTTAAGTGACACCCTTTTACCCACAATTTACTTGACCTCGATATCTTGTCCCGTTAAAAATATTAAGGGGGAGGAGGACTTTTAATATCCTTACTGTATGTGTTACAAATAGAAAACATGTTGTTACTGTGTCAATTAGTTCGAGCTACAGGCTTCGCTTTTCGCGCTTTATTGGAATGACGCGACTTACTACGGACGTTAAATAGTAAGTCGCGTCACTTTTCATCAAAGATACAAAATAAATATAATTTACTGATAATTTTTTTAGCACAGTAAAATTTTAAATATACGATATATATAAAATTTTTATATATTGAAATTTATTAAACGTTGCAATCGATGAGCCTCTCTTTCTCTATTTTCTTTCTTGGTTTTGGTCCCTTTAGGTCCAATCCACCACTCTCCCCTTCCGGACTATGCTTTCCAGGGTTTCCTCGGCGGAAAATCTGGATAATCGAGCTCGTAGCTCCCAGAAATTCCAAAAAGAAAACAAATAATTCAACAATCGATGCAATGCATAAATTGTCGGCTGTCAAACCAAGATCTGCTACTGTTGTTACGTATAACCTTCACTTTCACTACTGACAGGTCCCATGGCACGCCCATCTATTTCCCCATTTGAGAAATACCTCGTGTTCACCACCAAACAGGATACCATCAGCTTATAGAAATCTTCGCTCACAGCGCTTAGATCAAGAAGAAAGATGCCGTCAATTTAGCGTGAATCTTTCCTTGATCCCCGAAGGTAAAAACGTTCGTACGACACCTCTAGCCGCCACTCCGGGAAGAACTTTGTAGTCCTCTACGCACCTTCGCACTGTCCGGGGGTCAAACAAAGAGTCTCAATCGATGAGCCTGCTTTTTAGGCGAGAGTAGAGTAGCTATTTTCATTTGGTCATATGTTATATGTGCCTTCAAACCTCTGGTTTGGTAATCGTGTAGAGTCTGGGGGCCCCAATCGATGGCGGGGCCCTGGGCAAGTGCCCATTGTGCCCAGTGGGAAAGATGGGTCTGTTGTCAATTATTTGGTGACTTTTATTTCGCAATATTGGAAACAGTTACATACTTCTGTTGGTAACATTCAAGTGCTGCAACCGGCCAATGATAACCGAATAAACAAGACGGCTATATTATAACATATATTGGCGTGACAAGTGACAATGTCACCAACAGTAGTAGTTGCTAAGAAAGTTACTAGTTAATTGTCCACGCACGATCCGCCGTTTTATTTTACAGACTTAGATACGGAGTAGGTATTCTAGTTCTTTTATAAGGGGTGTGGGCAACACTAAACCCACCGTAGATTAGATTAGATTAGATTAGGAGGTGGATTGTATATCCTCTAACACTGCAACCTGCTCAGGTTTATTGTGTGTCCTCCGTCCATAGGTTAGAGCACGCTATCCAAGCCGGTCTGTTTAATCAGACTCCACAAGCTTGAAACTGGCCCCTTGGTATATCTTGCCGCTTTAGGTTTTTCTTCACCCAGCCTTGCAAACCGCAGACGACAAAGGGCTTCGCAGTAGCACCATACGTGTTCTGCGGTTTCTTCCTCCTCCTGGCAGAACCTACATAGGTTTCCTTCTGCCAGGCCCATAGTTTCCAGGTGTTTATTCAGTCTGCAATGACCTGTCAGTTGACCCACTATTATTCTTACTGCCTTCCGGTTATAATTCAGAAGGTCTTTTGTAAATTCTGGCGAGTAAGCCTTGATGAACCCACCGTAATTATAGGGTGGAGTTCATAATTCCAACAATATTCTACCATTAATTTATTAGCAAATAAAAGTGACACGATTTCAGGCGTTCTGCGTACCTGCACGAAACGTCTAGTCTAGATAATGTGAGCGATATATATTTATTTTTTGGGTTATAACACGCTTTACTAAACAAATACTTTTAGTAAGGATTACCTACCAATTAGTTAATTAGATTTTGTCATTATCTTAATAGTTCTATTTATTGAAGCGTAATTTTTTGCAGAATTTAATTATACCAAAAGCTAAACTTAGTTATCGTGATGCAGCGATAAATGCGTAGTATAGTATTTTTATATGAAGTAATTTTATTAATTGGTGTAGTATTTATCATAACAGTTTTTATATTTTATTTTGCCCAAATTATTTTTTTTAAAATCTCTGTATGTACCTAAATTCACAAAGGCTGCAGGTCACTTGCGTCCCATCTCTAGAAACTCTTAGCAGGTGTAGCCCATTTGCGTCCTGCATCAAAAAGGGATGACCACTTTGCGTCCCGCCGCACTGACCTTTTTTCTGGTTTTGTCACCTCGATAAAAAAATCTTGTTTATGGACGACAAAAAGCCGCCTATATCTACCAGTGATATTGTGTTGTTGGTATATTGCCGTTTTTGAAATAAAAAAAAAAACATTACAAAAAAACTGTAAAAGATATAAACTTGAAATTTAAAAAAAATGGCCACTTAATGAGGCAAATGTCAAATTTTTTTAAAACAATTAAAGAAGGTTAAGTACAGGGTTTGTCAAAAAATGTGACTTTTCTAAAAACGAAGTGAACGTAATCAATTATCTGTCCATCAGGATTTTATTTTATCGAAACGAAATTTTGCACACAGATCAATATAGTAGGGGAGCCCAAGATGCTAAATTTGCAGTTACTCGAGCGTCATAGAGACCTATTGGGTTGCCAAGCTTAGATGATAAGAAGAAAAAAATGTTATATAATGTATACCTTTTCATCGGGGCGTTAAGCCGATATAGACCTTTAAGTATGTCAAAAAATATTTTTATTATTTCGGCTTATGGAATTCCTTCAAATTGTATTGAATTATATATTTTCATTGTCCTTGAATTATTTTCTTCGCTCGAGCATGTTAAAAGTCTGGTGATGGCTTAGCGTGTAAGGCGTTAAGTCGTTGAGCGCACAACGGACGTGAGGTGGGTTCGAATCCTGCTGAGGCCAAATACTTATTTATAAGTTGGTCGGATATTTAGTGGTTAGCTCACCAGACGGACAAAGTGCAAAATGTATCGACGCTGAAGGTCACCAAACGACAAGGCCGCCGGAACACACTTTGCCGTGTCCTGCGCAACCGTAGACATGCGGACCCCACTCAGTTGGTAGGTTCAGTAGTGCCCCCTGGGTGGGAACGAGGTCTTAAGTTGTCGCTCATAGGACCGTGGTTCGGAAACCACGTTAAGCTGTAGGTCCCGTCTGGCTGACATCACCCAGACGTAAAAGACAGGGCGCACAATAAGCCGAGCGGCTTCAGTGCATGGGTTATCCCGGCCCTATTCTTAGCTAATATCTTATCTAATGTCGGCTTGTGGAATTCGTTCAAATCGTATTGAATTATATATTTTCGTTATCCTTGAATTATTTTCTTCGCTGGAGCATGTTAAAATGACTTTCTTTTTTACAACTTTGTAAGCCCTCCGCTTTCTTTACGTCACTCTCAAATTGTTATATTAGTCGAATATACACTCTTTAGCAAGATATTAACTAACCCTACCTTAATCTGACGCGCAGGACAATATTTGATGGATATATTTTTGTTTTTACGATCGCCCCTGTATACGGGGCTCATATTTGGTGGAGGTATTTATTCGGGTACCGGTTCCGGTATATTTTTCTGGCTCGCTCAAGTAAATCCCGAAATCCTCTCTTGTGCGCCCCTACCAATTATTATTAAAATAGCTAAACCTGTGGTCCGCGGCCCCTGGGGTTCGCGAGCATGTGTTAGGGGGTCCGCGGTCTTATCTATGGACGTTTAAATTGATAAATAAATGTCAGCGATCACGCACGCACCGGTAAGTACTTTAATAAATATTTGGGTTTTTTATTAAGGGGTTTTAAAATTGTTCTTGATTTTCTAGGGGTCTAGGAACTGAAAAAGGTTAAAAAACGCTAAATTAATGAATTTAAAAAAGTATATTTAACTAACCAGAACTAACCATGACCTATACTCTGTAATAAAAACAAAACTATTGTAATGCAATTAGACCGATACTGATGTAAGAGTTTTTATAAATGGGTTTTATTCTGGTAAAGACTATTAAAAATTCAAGTAAATTAGGTTATAGGATATTTAGTTTAAGGGAATAAAATTAAAATGAAGGGTTTTCTTACCTGGACCAATCCTCGGCCGAGCCACCTGTACCTGCCGGGCGCAAATGGACGATAATATTTTTAGACCCGTGACGCAACTGCCCATATAACATTTTTTGCTGGCGTTGTACAATTAATTTACTGGCATTACCAACACTCTTTAATGGCAAGGCGTTGGCAAAAAGGTATCAAAAAGACGCGAAAGTGGGCAATTGGCCGTTATTAGGTCACGTGTGGCAGATAATGTGATGGCATCCGTTATTAATAATTTATGATGAAAAAATGCGTTTAGGATGATGGCATCCATCATTAATAAGTTATGCCAAAAAATGCGTTTAGGATAATGGCATACATCATTAATAAGTTATTGGCAAAAAAATGCGTTTATGATAATGGCATTTATCATTAAATAAGTATTGCAAGTTTTATAAGTTGAATGTCCCAAAAGGTAAATAACATATTTAGAATTTCGTAATCGAAAAAATGAGAAAAAAGGCAGAAAAACTGTATCAATAAAAAATTACATAATATAAATTTTTATACCCTAACAATAAATCAAAAAAAAAAAAAAAAAAAAAAAAAAATAAAGAGTATGTAATAAAATTAAAAAAGATTTGCTATAAACAAGAAAACACTTTAAAATAGTAAGTATTTAAGGGACACTTACACTCAGTTTTCAGATCCAAAACATAGGGAGAAATATTTTAAAGGAGTTAAATGTCAAAAAAACTATTAAATATATATATTTTTTTATTATTACACGTCTTTAAAACTTCAGACAACTCCCTGATTTCATATAATTTTTTAGGTAACTACAAATTTAAAAGGTTTTAAACGAAATGTTTACAGCTCCTAACAGTCTACTTGAATAACCCGCCTTCTTGACTAGCCATCACCAATTAATTACACGACACACACTAATTAGGTAATAAATACACTTAATTATGTTTACTAAAAACTCTTTTCTTTAAAAAAGAAACTAGAAAGCTAGAAAACAATTGCACAAAGCAGCCAAACAAAAGCAAGGTTGCCTCATCTGTCAAATTGTCGAATCTTGTATTTCGGCTAAGCGAGAAATTTGAATTAATCACCTTCGGTCGAAATCGTCGAAATTAACCTAGCTAATTTTACCATCATTTTATTTTTATTCTCTCAAAAATACATAATAAACATTTTGTTTGACTTAATTTTTATTTGCATGATTTGTATCAATAAAATGTTAGGAAGAGGCCATTTCCTTTAAATTATGTAAAAACATAAAATAATGTTGTTTAGCCGCCATTATAAATAAAACAGATCAAATTACATTACATACCAATGTTAATAATATATTTTGAAAAGTATAAATATGCGTTGAAGGTTTGCCTTCAAAAATCCAATATTTATTTGCCTGCAACAAAAAGGCATGCTTTATTTAATCAGGATTGGTATGCCGCCATTTTTGTATGCTTGCCTGCATGTAAAATTTATTGGCAATTGAGTGTTTATTTAGGGTTAACGTTTTAATGCGTATTAGATGTTGGCATAATATTGCCACCAATTGCCAATGCTTTACCATCAATGCCAATATGAAAAATGTATATTGCCGGCAAATAGTGTTTGCTGGGTGGGTTATATTTATGACCAGGGGACGCAAGTGACCGACGGGGTTCACAAAACACTGATTAAAGTTTAAATAAAGGCACTGGATAAACGACCGCTGGCGGTTCTGCTCAATTATATAAGGAAAACCACCGAATCAATGTTAAAATTAATTCAATCTTAATAAATATTTATTTTGCTGTGCTTTAAGCGTTTAATTTTCTTCTGGTTTTATTGTTTAATATTGTAGTTAAGTTTATAGGACCCTTTAAAAAAACAAATGGGAGTAGCCTAGAGGGATGGGAACAGGCAAATAAAACCACTATTGTATTTATCCCAACGTTTCGTGGCTGGATTGTCACTTTATGAAGGGCATGTAATTAAAAAAGACACATTATAAAACTATTTCGTCACATGGACCTAATATTTTACAACACCAAAAACACTTTAAAAAAATATTGTCAGGCAGTCAGTTCTTTTTAAATAGATTTTTAAGATTTAAAGTCTACTAACCTTTCTTTTTAATATTTTAATTAAATTTTTAATAATTATCTTCCCAACGGACGCCCTTGAGCCGAATGTCACTATTGATTTTTAATGTATTCCTTTTACCTTGTAGATCCGTTCTGAACCGTTCTCTGAACTGTCAATAGTGTCAAGAACGGTTCTACAACATGAAAAAATGTTAAAAAATTGTAAAGGAACACTTATGGTGTCGTTCTGGGCGGTCCTGAAGCATAAAAAGGAAAACAGCATTTTTGGTTACTGGATTAGCAGAGGTGACTGGCAATTTTTTTTTTTTTTTAAATAATTTAGAAATAATTTTTTTCCATATCTGTCCAACTCTTTGGCCGTCACTGTATTGTTATCAAACAGTTTTAATAACAATAAAACCGTCCGAATTTTTATACAATTTTGGTAGGTACACTGCAATTTTCTGTTTAATTTCCAGTGGTGATAGGGTAATATTTGACTTAATTTAGGCTAATATGGCCTTTTTAAAACTCGGGCTCTGCAACATCGACTGCCATGTATGTCATTATACTGAACTCGCAGACAAAATTGTTCTGCTGCTTGTTTAATGACCTAACCCAACTAAATTTCGGCTTTGTTATTCCCAGGGGTAATTTTGTTCTTTATAAAGGTTTTGGCTTAGTGTGCCAAACGTGTTTTGTGTATAATCTAGGTATGTTAATTTCACAAAAGTAATGTCAAACCATGAGTCATTTTTAGAACAAAGTTTTTAACATGTTTTAATTTAATTTTTTTTACAGCTTTAAGGCGCGTCCAAGGGATTAATCGTTTAAAACTTATTTTATAATTAGATTATTATAAAATAATTTCTACTAGAAGCCCTTGACCTTAAGGATTGCAATCTTTTTTCCATTTTATATAACCCAAATAAAAATAACTATTTCATATTAAATAACTTATTAATATTTTATTTCTTTTAAAATAATTTTATTTTAATATATAAAAAGTTTAAGTTAGGTATTTAAAATATTTATTAAATATTTTTACTCTGAAAAAAGCTAAATATTATTTTGTTTAAATTTATACTCCCAGAAAACAAATAAACTATAAAGAAATCCAGTGTTTCGTAATTTTCTTTTTTTTTTGAATTTTATTTTTCGAGATATGAACCAAACATAAGTTTTTTTATGGAACACTTTGCACATTTCATATTTAAATAAATTTAGCAGGTAAGAGCTTTAAAAAAAATTATATAATATTTAATAGTTATTTTATATTTTTAAACCTTAAATTAATGGTTTTAATTTTTAAATTAAATTTCGTAAAGTGGGCCATGATATAGACCTCATAACAAAAGAATAATAGTCCTCAGTATATCTATACCGGATGTTGCTCCGGCGAGCAGGACATAGGGAATCCCATGTAAATTTTGAAGTAGTCAAATATTGGCTCCCCTAATTATTTTAGAAAAAAATGCTATTAGGATTTATTAAAGAGCACAGTAAGTTCCACCCAAAATGAAAATTTGAGCATTTTTCCACCAACTAGTAAAGAGTAAACTGCTTAATACTTCTGCAACGTAGTATCTCATTATGCACCCTCTACTCTAGAAATCAACAATAAAAACACCATATCGATTTATCAGTGACAATTTAGACCATTAATTTATAATGTCATTGCCAAAACTGAACAATTGTATACGGAAATTTCAAAAGAATCCTCGCATTTCATTTTAGTTTACAGCTAATTCCAACACATGCACTCACAGTTACGCAAGAAAATAAAACAAATTTTTCTACATTTAGAAATCAATTTATGACAAAAATATCAGGATTTAATCAAATGCTCAAATATTCCTCCATTAACTGCCAGACAATAACCCAAACGATTATAAAACTCATTTCTTACGTTGGCTAGTTGGTACATCGATATTCTGGCACATTCAGCGGATATAGCATTCCTTAGCTGGACTAAATTTTTATATTTTTTATTGGTAGCTTAGTTTTTAAATGTCCCCATGGAAAAAAATCGTTTGGCGAAAGATCACTTCGATTTTCTTCACATTTGCAATTATTGATTACTGTGTCTGTAGTTTCAAATTTTGTATCGTCCGTTCTATTGTCCATTTACTTGGTATTGGCCTATTGGGAAAATAGGCTACAAACATGTCCGCTACTCTTCGATAACTATTTCCCTGGTAAAACCAATTTATAATAGTGATTTTTTCTTGATTTAAGTAGTTCACTATTTAAAAATGATGTGACATTGATCTGACAACTTGAGAGTAAGAGGTTAAATAGTGTTTCTAGTATTTTATTATAAACTTCTAATAATACAAGGAGCGTAAGAAGATAGGAGATTCGTAACTTATTTTAGCATTTATCTCTTAGCTGGCGGACTGAGAACAGCTGAAATTTGTACACTGGGTATAACTTTTCGTGCTCTTTAAAAGATCCTTATAATATTTTCTTCTAAAATAATTAGGGGATCCAATATTGGACCACTTCAAAATTTACATGGGATTCCCTATGTCCCGCTCGGACGAAGCAACAACCGGTATATTTAAACGCAAAGGCAAAATTTTTAGACACTTCAATAGAGACTTCTGATGTATTGAACCAATTTACTTGGTCTTTTTTTTTTAATGCTCTTCTGGTTACTGAGATGTCGTATTATATTTTTTTAAATTATTTATTTCCTATTTTTTTTTAACAAAAAACAAAATTCAACGTGTGTTGCCTATATCGCGAGAAATATTACGTCAAATACAGTATTGATAGGGATGGTAACGACACATCGATTATTTTCAAACATCGATATATCGTAACCAAAATATCGATATTTAACTTCTCGATATATTGATATAACAGTATCAAATATTTTCGATATTTGTGGTAATCGGTCGAATTCGACGGGTTTTAGACAGACTACAGTAAAAGCACAAGCACGTGTTATTTGATTGGTTTGAAGCGCTATAAAAGGACATGCAAAACTGCCACAGTCAGTTAAATCTTTTTTATTCGCTTTATTTAGGAATTTAAAAAAATTAACTGAGCAGAACCAACCATGACTCCCCCAATGTAAAAGTTTTTGCATGATCGTATTGGGTGCTTGAAACCAATCAAATTACAGATTCCTGTGCTTTTTACTGTAGTTCTAAAGGGTTTTATGTGGTAAATATAAATGCGCCGTATTTACCTCACGTGGCATGTTGCAAGTTGCGTGTTTAATGAATCATTGATACTGCTGCCAAGGTTATTTGCCTCACCGGTTGACTGAATGCGTTTTATTTCATAATTTTGTTGTTTCTTTCTTCTAATTATATATTATAAATATTATTTATCTAATAAAATGGCAACAACATTAAGCAAATATGACAAACAAATGTCAAAGTGCACTATAATAGTTTCTTTCTATTTAAAACGCAAGGATAAATTTTCAGACACTTTAATAGAGACTTCTGCTGTACCAATTTACACAAGTCTTTTTTTTAATGATCTTCTGGTTACTGAGACATCGTATCACTACTTTTTAAAATAATTTATTTCCTTTTTTTAACAAAAAAACAAAATGCAACGTGTGTTGCCTATATCGCGGGGAATATTACATCAAACAACGTATTGATAGGGATGGTAACGACACATCGATTATTTTCAAATATCGAACTATCGTAAAGGTAAATGCGCCGTATTTACCTCATATGGCATGTTGCAAGTTGCGTGTTTAACGAAAAAAAAAAAAATGCGTGTTCAACAAGGTCCACACAAACTTATATAATAAAGGGCTAATTAAGCTAAAATGACCACACGTCCTGATTTTGGCGGGACAGTTCTGCTATTTGGTGGACGGTTCCACGTCCACGATTATTTAAAATCTTTCGCTTTTCGGTGTACTGTCCCTCCCAATTTTTGGATGTTTTAAAGTACTATGGAAAATAATAAAAGTACGTAAAGAACATATGTTTAAATATAACAGAGACAAGAAGCTTTTTTTTTACTCATCATGATAAGTATATTGTAATTCTCGTTTTATCACATTTGTTTCGCCATTGCTGCCAAAAAAATGTACGCCACTGGCCATCGTGCAATTTTTATATTAAATTAATATTGTAAAATCAAAAATACACCTTTTTTTCCTTCTGATTTTTTTTCTTATCTTGATTGCTTTTCGTCGGTTTCAATTTTTGAGCCGGCCGCACACATTCTACTTTTTAAACGGACGATCGTCTGATGGTGACTGATTTATGATAATATGTTTAAGTTGACGTCCGATCCGATATCTTATCGGATGTATGCGTCGCGGTTTTAAAGCGGATTTTACCGGCGGGTGTATTTTTGACCAGAATCCCATCGTCTACCTGCCCAGGAAAAAGGGTTAGATAAAGAAAAGTACATTTTCCACCAAGGATGTACGGGCCATAGAATGTTTATGATCGGATGCGGCTTATTTAATATCACTTATCTGCTATACATTTGTTTGCATGAACAGCTCTATAATTTGTAAAAATTTTATAGCAAACAAAAACATTTTATTTTTGTTTGTTTTATTTGCCGGATAAAAACAAATCTAAATGTTAGTATAATTTATCAAAAATTGAATTTTCATGTTATGCATACAACTGGCAAGGCAGGAGACGAAAGATTAAGTTTAATAATTCCCAAATATAGATTTCCTGTTAGTTGATGATTTACTGCTCCTACGAAAACAAATTTAGGTTTATTTATGACTCAAAGCTCTTGTAGATTTTTAAGTGTTTCTTTTTCCCATGTCTTGTTTTTAAGTAATGTGGGATTTTTTTATTTTGCTTTTTGTATGTTCTTAATTAACTTTCTAAAGAAAAACCAGCAATGGCATTATCGGATTAATTGATCCACTCGCTTTAACTTACGTATTGAAAAAAGAAACTAAGTGACACACGCCGCTTAAAGAAATCTATAGATATCTGTAATCATGGCAGCGGGAACGAGATGCAAGGAACATCCGTTATCAGATATCCTTGGGCGTTTTCGCGCTGATAACGTAAAGACTTTACTTTGATTATTTGTACGGTGCTTTAACAATGAAAAGTAGTACCAAATCTGTTTAGTTATAACTTTCTTGAAATAAACAGAAATTAGTTGAAAGAATTTGTCCATAAAAGATTATAGCCGTTCTAGTCATCGATCTGTAATACAAGAGTTTATCAAGTAGAAATATTTAATGCACTCTCTTGCGGCGATTTTGAATGCAACTTTCAAACTGTGCCGGTAAGGTCGCGCCACCGTGTACCATGCGAAGCGAACGACTGCAGAGTATAGAAAAGAAACCCAGACTTTGTTTTCGCCAGCAAGTAGTAGAAGGAAAGGCGGGGTAGGAGGGGTCTGATCGTAGCTGCGTCGTCGAGTGCATTAACTATTCTTTTAGTTGATAAACTCTGGTAATACCTTTGGAAATATGCTAGACCTAGAAACCTACTTAAAGTTTCTTACTTACTGCATAAAAGAATGTCTTTATTACATACAAGAAAAGTGTATGGCAAACTAGGTAATTTATTAATTAAAAAAATTACATAATTTTAAATCCCCACAATTCTAATTTCATTAACAAAACCCATATTTCCCCAAGAAGTGCTGTAATAAATTCAATAAAACGCTGCTGTGCATGCACTGGTTCTTCTTTCACGCCTAATGTGTAGTGAAGCCTTAGTTTGCAGGCCCTCATGTAGTCCTCAATACGGGCAGCGGCACGAAATTAACGCAAATATTAACATGAAACACATTTTTTCATAAAACTTATTTTTCTTTTAACTTATCTACATGTGTCCATGGCATTATAAAAATTTCCGTCTATTTGTTCAGCTGAAAATAATTCACAAGCTCGTGCAATAATGTGCATATACATATTTGCATACACTTCAGTTGGATAAAGAGATTTATTTCCGAAAGCTTGTGATTTAATCAGAAAGCATTTTAATAATATAAAGATTTAAAATTTTAAAACAGTATGAAGTAAAACCTAAAGCTGATTCAAAAATATATTTTTTTTAAATAACTAATATTTCCCAATATCTACAAAAGAACAAAAAGGTTAGGGAAAGTGGGGAGGCTTCATACAGTTTTTATATTTTGCTTTGTGGAATGCCGTGTTTTAGGTATATCTCTTTCAATATATGACATACTAGTAGCTTAACTATTTTATATTGTAGTAGAACCTTAATATTATTGCAAATCTACATGCGCAAGTTTCCATAGGACAAAAAAGCAAAATGTATGAATGTACCCCATTAGTGGGGTACATTCATACAACCGAAGGGGCACATTTAACATCACTATTAATTCGTCATAATTTCTACCAAAGACACTTAATAACATTTTTTGTTTTAGTCAGTTATATTTATTAAAAGTAACAATCTCAAAATGTAAAAAAATATTGCTTATACATTATTATTTATATCAAATAAAAAACTTTAGTTAACACAAAGATACCTTAACTTACAAAACCTAAAATTAATATTCCTATGTTATTAACAGATTATTACCTAAGATCTATGGTAATATCATCACTATTTCTGTTAAATTAACTGATCCTTAACATCCAAAGACGCAAAGTTTATAAAGCACCCTGTTTTTTTTCCGTAAAATGAAACTTAAACTAACATTATATTTACAACGATAATCGTCGGTGTAACAAAAAATAGTAGTTAAAAAAATATTCATAAAGGGCCAGGGGTACAATTATATAGTATGAATGTGCCCCATATACTTGTGTATGAATCTGCCCCATCACATGCTAATTAATAAAAAAAATTGAAATAAAAAAACCGTATTTATCTATATTATTATACACATTAAATTAGTGCCTTTGTATTATTATAATTTGGATTAAATAACAATAATTAATCCAAAAATAGTAACTGGCCATAAAATATTCCAAAGTTACGTTATGAAATTACTTACGCGAGGCAAAACACGTTCCGTGTTGTGCACTCAATCTTACCGCACCGAAAATTCCAAAACTTCACTAGTCTGTAAACACACCTAAAAACTGTGCACACCCACTTACGTTACTATTTTACTTCGTGTCTAACTTCAGATAAACTTAATGTATGTAGGTGCCCCTTGTGTGAATTCACCCCACTTTCCCCCTACATAATTCAGGGAATTCAAAAATAATGTGGTTAAAAAAAGTAAAGGACGAGCACATACTAAATTTAATTTATTTATACAGGGTATCCAGTAATTTAACCGACAAACTTTAAGGGCTGATTCTTGAATGAAAAATAAGAACAAACTTTATATTAACACATGTGGTTAACATCTTAGTTTTTGAACTACGGGGTGTTCAAAATTCAAAAAACAAAAAGAAACTTTTATACCAATTGAGATATTTTTAAATAATATGACATTTTTGGCATACAAAAAAAATAATTTTCTCTAGTTTCGTCCGTGAGGGATCTAAGGTAAATATTTTTAGGGACAAAATGGTACACCTTTGCATTTTCCTAAAATGAATATATTTTTAAAATTTTTGGTCTCGAAAGAGAAATACAAGCTTTTTTGAAGCTGCCGTGGCTATATATACAATGTGTTTATGCCAGTTAAGTTTAATTTCAATTGTGACGCCCACGAGATTGAAGGTCTCTTTGCTCTGCAAAACTTGGCCGCTCATAAGTAAAGGATGAATATTTTACCTGTAATTTTCCTGTGTGGCGATGTTTGGATTAACCTCATCCATTTTATTTTTTTTTACCAGGATTTAATTGTTAAATTTCAAAATGGTATTATTAGGAGGTAGGGTTCCTCCCCTGATACACTTATATTTGTTTTAACAATACACAGAGTAATAATATAACTTAAAGCAAAAAGACTAAAATTTTTTCTTAAACCATTTCTTATAATTTACTTTTGTTTACTTTGTTTCTTGGGATTGAGGAAAAGTAAATTATATATATATATATATATATATATATATATATATATATATATATATATATATATATATATATATATATATATATACTTAATGGAAGTCCGCACACTATCGCGGATCAGAATACCATGGAACTCTCATTAAGTTATATGCTTTTAAAATTTCCGTTCGCTTCCATTCCGTTCCGTTCCGCGATAGTGTGCTGCCTCTACCACGGTTTTCACAGCACTGCACTCTTTTATTCATATACATATTTTTACTTAGTTAACCTAAACACAGTAATAATTACAAGTGGCGTAGCGTATCTTGGAGTTCCCGTATCACAGTGAGTTGGGGGCCAAAAAAATTTTTGAAGACTAATAAAAAGAGGTCTCACTCTCACACATCTTCCCAATTTAGCTAACCGTTTTCCAGCACCAAACTTTTTGTTTACACACGTTTGGGGGCCCCTGAAGCCCGGGGCCTTGTATCATTGGTACGGCTGATACGGCGGTAGCTACGACCCTGATAATTACCATAGTGCTGGTTTCTACGTTAACTTACTAAAAATGTATCTAAAATAAACTAAAAAGCTGACTTACCTATTAGTAGTTATTACAATAGAAGGTAAGTTATTATATGTAAACATACACGTTCTATGTATACATATACTGTCAATAAAATTAATCTGTCGAATTAAACATTTTTTATCTTATGTCTGTTTTTGTACTTTGTACAGGGACAAAGATATTTAGTGTATAAACAAATTTGGAACACCCTGTATACTTGCAATAAAATTGCAGGCAAAAAAACATTCTATTTCTTTTCTAAACATCTTTACAAAAATAAACTGCTAAAATCTCGCCTCAAACATGACTAAGTTGCCAACAAAAGTGAGTACAAGTTTTTCAATTTAATAAATTTTGTCCATACGTCCATTGATGCATATAAGAACGTCAAAACTTTAAAATTTTACTGACGTAGCAACATCGCTTAGAACTATGTTATCAAACTATCATAGTTGTGTTCAGTAATGTCCAATAAGTTATTATAAAAAGTAACACGATTCGACAACGTGTAGAAATTATTAAACATTTAATTATTAAAATTAGATTATTAAAATGTATCATCATAATGCGGATTATTTCGAGAAATGGTAATGGGAACTGGCCACCAAAGTTATGTGATCTATCACCCTTGGATTATTTTCTGTGAGGCTACCTTTAATCTGAGGTCTACGAGAATACGCCACGAACGATTCGCGACCCCAAGCAGAACATTTCACGCACCATTACAAATTTACCGGGTGATATGATTGAAAAAGTAATCAGAAATTGGGTCACAAGAATCCCTTCAACTGAAGAAAGTAGAGGAGGATATTGAAACAATATTATTTTTAAAACTAAATGATATAAATTTCTTTTTTCCATAAAATAAAAATTACTTACAACAGATGGCGAAAATAGTACGATGTCGCTTTGCTAATACGATTACCATCAGAAATTGATAGCAGTCGCTGACGAGCAGTCGTCCCGATCAGTTAGAGTGAGGATATACGCAAAATTTAATAAAAATAAAATCTCCGATGAATTGTAGTATCCATAAGAGTATTAAATTTATGATTTCAGAATAGGATATATCGATGGGTTTTTGACAAAACATCGTAAGAGACATTCGTCAGTTTTACGGGAAACGTTTTTTTTCATTGGCTTTATTTCAGATGAAGATATGTTCTATATTGGTTCGGCGGTTCATTTAATTAATGGTAGTTATTTGGGTACACGCCAAAAATAAATTATTAGTACCAAAAACCAAAAAAAAAAAAAAAAATAAAGCAAGTAAATAGAGAACTAAAAATCGATGGTTGGCAAGTTTGCCACCGTTGTCAAAATAAATTAAATAAAAATAAAAATTTTAAAAATTAACTATTATTTAGGTTTAGAATTTTAAAATTTTTAGCTTTTTTAGGAGATTCTGAAAATTTTGACATGAAATGGTAAATATGTTTGTTTTGTAATTCAAATTAAGAAGAAATCTAAAATAAAACATTCAGATCTCGGTTTTCTTTAAAAATAACGATGGGAAGAAAAAATCGATTCCCGTAAAATTGGCGAATATCGCTTACGATGTTTTGTAAAAACGCATCGATATATCCTATTCTGAAATAATAAATTTAATAATCTTATGGATACTGGGTCCATTTATCGGGGATTTTATTTTTATTTAATTTTGCGTATATCCTCACTCTAATTGATCGGGCCGACTGCTCGCCAGCGACTGCTATCAATTTCTGATGGTAATCGTATTAGCAAAGCGATATCGTACTACTTTCGCCATCTGTTGGTCGCGGTATGTACTGAAAAATTTTAGGGTACGCTGAAATCTCACTTGTGGGTTCTATGGATTGGTATTCTTTGTTATTACTTTGTGGCATTTTAATGTTCGGACGTTCTTATTGGTAAACCCTTTATTACTAATTTGAGACATACTGCATAATAAATTTTCTTTGGCATCCCCGCTTATAATAATGAGCTTGCACCATATGCATATATGCACAAACCTTCGGATGTGAATTTACAAGCAAGCAGATGTGAATTAATTTGTGCCCAAAATAGACAAAATTTTAATGCAATAAAAGTAGAAAATTTCAAAAATGGAATACTCCAGTTTAAAAATACCTTCGTTTCCGTAAAAGTATATGAATAAATGAATAAATAAATGCAAATAAGGAATAAATCTTGAAATAGAATGGAATAAGATGCAGATTACAAGATAAATGTTAGAGAAAGTGATGTAATATGTTGACTGTATGTTAGTGCCTTTATGTAATGTTGCGAAAATGTTGGGCATAATAAAAACTAATAACTTATGTAAGATTTCTTTATAAGGAGACCTATTCAAAGAGAATAGATAAGGATAGAGGATCAATCGCCGTTTCGAAAAGTGGCACAATTTGAAGAAAGGGTCTGCGGGATGGCAGGGCATGCGCATACGCACTCCCAATGTCAAAATCCGCGGTATATTCAAAAATATTGATTTATTGAGTAAATATACATAAAACATTAATAAAAAGTGTAAAATGTGGTTTATACTGAAATTTATTAATATTTTAATGACTAAATATTGGTAATTTAGTGCTAATGGTGTATTAAAATCTATTTGGTAGAAGACTATTTTTTTCTTAGATTGGAATAGGTTAATGTGGAAAAATGTATAGGTATAAATTTTAGGGAAATGAGAACTGAAAATAAAGAATTATTTCTTGAAAACTAAACTTTTATTGCGAGATTACTTATTTAGCATAAAAAATGGTACTAAATGTAAAAGAAGTGTATAATTTTAAGAAATATATAAAAATAGCATGCTCAAACTTACCAACCAAATAAATTTTAGATTTATGTTGATCCTATTTAGTTGAAAGGTATTATAGTCTTTAAGTTAATATTACCTACTTATACTAAGAAAAGCGTAGTAGGATTTCAGTTTCCATAGGCCACTGTGCTTGGTCCATTTTATTCGATATCTACATACTTGTTTTTTAGGTATAAGGAAGCAGATAAGATTGTAGGTTTTAATTAACAATGAAAATTTAAGTTTCCACATTACTGGATACTTATTTTGAAATAAAATACTTTTGTAAAAGAAGCTCAAAAATGCTCGTTATTGCAGAAAAAAATCCTAATCCTAAACATCTTTTTTCCACAAATTATATTGACAAAAATAAGTTTACTTTCCTCTTAACATAAATTTACACTGAAAACAATTAATATCGAATGGTTAAGTTCTTTCGTAAAATTAATAAAAAGTTTGCCTTATGGTAGACACACTCTATATCTTGGTTTGTACCTTAACTGGGTCAGTTATTAAGTTTTTAAGTGTTAAGGCTTTAGGCCTTTTTATTTTTTCGCTTTAGTATAATTTTTATCACTATTATTACTTTTTAAACTGATCATTTGTCAGACTTTTACAGTTCAAGCAAATTTTTAAATAGAGAGTGACGCACACAGAAATCCTCTATTGGTTCATTGTGCTTTTACCTCCAGCAAGATATTTATTAAATATATTTTACGGATGTATATAAAATATGAATGTATATAATGTTTTGTTACATAAATAAATCCTAGATAAAGTGTTAATTTGTTTTTATTAAAAAAAAAACAACGTAAATAATTTAAAAAATAATTTATTAAAAAAACCCATAAATTTCCACAAATTTTGTTTCAATAATTTATATCTATAACACAGGTCACACGTAAAATCAAACCGAATAAAACACAAAACAAATATACAGCCACAACAATCACAAAACATCAGCCATATTGAACATGTGAAAGTCAAGAGTTTTGACATTTATAACAGCCAATAGCAAGCCGGAAAAACAACCTCCCATGCGCATGACGAGTAATCCCGCTGTGTTAAGTTAACCATCAAACCGGTGAAAGTTCGCAAGATATTTGGCTGATAGTATTGATTCAGACACAAAAATGTTACGTAAAAAGTGCGTACTGAAACAAAAATCTAAATAAATCCATACTTTTAACCAAGCACGTCCTTTTTACCGACGTTAAGCAAGAATAAAATAAAACTTTGACGAGCTCTTTTGGTCGCTGAACACAATCACCAGTCGCAGGTGTGTGCCATTTCTTAATTGGTGGGGGTAAATCAACTGTTGCTCTCCCTTCTCCATGCTCCTTGGACCTATTTTCAGTTTTGTTTTTAATTTATTCAAGGGGATTTAGTATTATTCAGAATTTAATATACAGTGTGTCGACTTAGGTTTGCGCCGAATGGATAACTGTTTTATTATTAGCAGAAATAATGACAGGACTTTTCTCTGGCCTCCATTTTGAAAAGAAACATCCTGTCTGATACCTTATTGAAAAGATTATTTATTTTATATAGAATACAAATATAAAAAAATGGGTACTTGTATTTAAAATAATAAAGTTTATCAGTGGCGACTTGCGGGTCTGAAAACAGGTGTAGTGCAGGAAGGGAAAAAAGCGCCTTCACCATTTTAGCAAAATTAAAAATACTCAACTATCAAAAGTCTACGTAAAAGTCTTTATATCTAAACTTACCTAAATTTGGTAATTTTCTAGAAACCTGCGGCAACTTTCATTTTGACCAAATTTTTATACAAATTTAATGCAAAAATAATGTAAAAAACGTAGAAAAACGGGGTTTTAAAAGGTGAAAATCAAATATTGTGTGACACTTTAGCTTTAAATCAAGAATTGTGTGCAAAAAGAAGGGGGAATATAGTAAAAATAAGCTTGGTTCAAATTTGAACTTTGATGATGAATATCTCGAGAACGAAACGTTTCAGATTCGTGATCAGCGCCCCGGAAAACCCCCGTATGCCAAATTTCGTTAAAATCGGAGTTGTCGCAGGTTTCTAAAAAATTTCCCTAAATTTTATACACAAAATCAATCCTTCTATCCTTTAATGCAGCAAATTTATCAATTATTTCTTCATAAAATGGTTTAGTTTCTATTAGTTTCTGTAGAAGTTCCTTTTGAATTGAAATATTGGCCAAAGATAATAGTCTATCTTGGGATATAGTGTTTTTAAGAAGGTTTATCAGTATCTCTGACTTTTAAGACAAGAAAAACTCCGTTCTACTAATCAGAATTAATAATCAAAATCCCGAGCACTAAAAAATACACCGCGGAAAAGTGCACTCCACCTAATGGATAATGTTTATTTTATAGTCTCTAAAACAGTCAGTGTTTAAAGGCGCTAAGGCTAGCGATTTACCAAGCAATACACCTGATACTCCCACACGCGATTCTCGCCGCCGGCAAGTATAGCGTTGTCATTGGCAACTGAGCGTCAAAGCGTAAACAAAACCCCGCATGAGGTGTATACTTCGGTCCGTTTTATATTTGCAATACACTTGGTGATCGCGGATTGTGATGTCGCGTTGCCAAAAGCGGAGGAAAGCGACTCGCGCCAGCGGTTAATTTGTCTGCTAGATTTTCCATGGCGAATTTTACAAATAAGGAATAGAAATAAGAAAAATGAATTGAATAATAGTAATATGTTTTTTTATGTTTTATTATTTATTTTTGGTGAAGTGGCACTTCACTTACTACACCTGAATAGCCGCCACTGAAGTTTATAGTATTTCCGGTTAAACCGAATGTGATTTTGAAGTTGATAATGACAAAAAACGTTTATTTATGGTATAATAATACTGATAAATTTTTATTAGTCTCTCTTAAACACTACAAAAAAATTGGGGTTAACAACATCCCGTGTCATCCGGTATATATGTTGACTAGCAGGCGCTACTTACAGGACTTTGAATTTCTTCAAAATATTGCTATTTTATATCCATGATAGTTATCGTCCTTGGCCGAAATGTAATGGAAAAGATGGTAGTGGGTATGAGGACGGCAAAATAAAAGACGCTTTATTTGTTCTGCGACGTTTCGGTCCTGATTTTGGACCTTTTTCAAGCTGAAAGATGTTTTATTTTTATAATAGTATGGAATAATTGGACAGTACTAAACATTGCAGGTACAAAAATAAGATATTTTTAAATGTGTTTCCAACACTTAAACTTTTTATAAATAAAAGTTACGTCACTAATTAAGATGTTATGAAGTTAAGAAATTTAAAATTGCATTAAAAACGTCAATACAATAAAATATCACATTCAATAAAATGTATTGCAAGTACTAAAAGTGTATAATTATTACAATAAAATTAAATAGGTAAGCACCTACCTTCCAAATATTGCATCATTTGCCGAAACATGCTGCATAGTGCTGCTAGTGCCCAACATAATAGCATGTTTCGGCAAATGATGCAATATTTGGAAGGTAGGTGCTTACCATTTAATTTTATTGTAATAATTATACACTTTTAGTACTTGCAATACATTTTATTGAATGTGATATTTTATTGTATTGACGTTTTTAATGCAATTTTAAATTTCTTAACTTCATAACATCTTAATTAGTGACGTAACTTTTATTTATAAAAAGTTTAAGTGTTGGAAACACATTTAAAAATATCTTATTTTTGGACCTGCAATGACAATACAATCCAATTATTCCATACTATTATAAAAATAAAACATCTTTCAGCTTGAAAAAGGTCCAAAATCAGGACCGAAACGTCGCAGAACAAATAAAGCGTCTTTTATTTTGCCGTCCTCATACCCACTACCATCTTTTCCATTGCTATTTTATTTTTGTTTTACCAAGCATGTACTTTTAGGTAAAACTTTAAACTTTCCTATGTTTTTACAGTAAAAAGGTATACTTTGTAAAAATCGCTTCAAGTAACTGTTTTTGAGATATTTGCCTTTAAGTTGTTTAATGTAACCGGAAAACACCTTAATTACATCGTATTACCAATATCTACAAGGGCCAAATAATTTATACTAAATATTTCATGGATTCTTCCATAAACGTAGTTTTTGATTACACTAAATAACTTGAAAGAAAATATCTCAAAACGGTTACTCAGAGCGATTTAAAAAAATACCTTTTTTTACATATATGGTAGCACAAAAAACTAGTGCAGGGGAGGTTCGGAAAGCCTCGCCCAACACAAAACAAATTTAAATATTGTGAAGTTTCAGTAACATATACATAGTTTTTAAAAACGCTCCCTGTATGTTAAAAAGTTATCCTGTTCTAAAAATAATTGTTACGAGTTATTTTTTTATTTATTTCAGCTCTCAAAAATTTTGTTATTTTTTATATTTAATTGGGGTTGTTGACTGTTTAAAATCCCTATAAATTCCGTTAATTTCAAGATTGTTATTTAAAACACACAGTAATGAGATTAAAACTGTCTAATTTTGAAGTCAACTGACAAACAAATTTGAATAAACTTCGTTATATATTTACTAAACAATATTTCGTTTATGGCAAACAAAATAGGGAAGGGTCGGGAAGCCTCGCCCACCTAAGCTTATCTGAATTTTGTAAAGTGTCAGTTACATATAGGTCACTTTTAAAAACGCTGTTAATTGCATAAATCTATGGTTTATATTAAGGTATGCTTTTGATAAGTAAAGATTTTTAGTAAAAAAAAAATTGTTTTTGAGAAAATACATTTTCACAAAAATAAATGTATGCTAGATGTACAGGGTGAGTTAAAAAATAATTAGTTTCAAATTAATATATGTATATACAAAGTATTTTATTTCCTTTAAAGACAGTCAAAAGAAAACATTCTGCTTTTCTATGCTATCCACCACGATTCTCTCCCCAGACCGGTTGAGCCTGCCTTACAGGAACTTATCAGTGAGGCTGTAACGAGTCGTGGTAAATAGTACAGAAAACAAGCGTTTACTTATTAGACAAGTTTCATTGTCCAGCGGTAGGATATTAAATCCTGCCGTTAATGCCCTACTGAAATTGCAGTAAATACGAGCATCAATTGTAGCGGGGTGGCTATGTATGTTATAAAGCAGAAGGAAAAAATTTCCTACTATAAAGGTAGTAAAATACTTTGTATAATACACCAAGACAGTGGGAATTTTTTTCCTTGTGCTTTATAATTAATATATATATATATATATATATATATATATATATATATATATATATATATTTATATATATCACCACAGTCAATATTATTAAAAGAAACATGTACGCTACTGTTTTTTTATGTGGTGTTTTTATTGTTTTCCCATGCACCAACTCAAACTCAAAAGAAAGCAACTCCGGACATATGTTTATAAAAACTTCTTTTTATAAAATATCATAAGAAATAATTTTTTAAAGTTTCGTACCGTAATAAGAAAATAATCAGTATTTTAATTTAGAAAAAAGTCTTTTAGGCCACCCTGTACATTCAACATACAAATATTTTTGTGAAAATGTTTTTTTCGTCAAGCAAGACTTTTTATAAAGGGGCCCCTTTTTTGTAAAGTTAATAATTAAAATGTTTCCCATTTGGTAAGAATTTCCACAACACGCTGTAGATAGCTATATTAACATCGAATTGTTTCGCCAAATACTGGACATTTATGTTTTTGATCTGTCTTTACATTCTCATATCCATAAGAATCACACCGTATAAAAACTCATATCCCAAAAACATAGCTTCAAATCAAAATAGTGTACATAGTCCGTATATTCACCCCAGTTCGTTTACTTTATATTTCTTTGTCTCGTAGCGATGTTTGGCTGGTATTTTGCCAGAACATATTCCGAACAGATAGCCGTAAAATCGCTGAAGCAAAACCTACATCGCTGCATTTAAGCGATATTGGTTTTGAAACTAGCTGCGGTTTACCAATGAAACATCTTGTGTATTCATAGATGTGTGCAGTGAATGCTCGAAAATCAGCTTAGAATATTTTAAGCTCTAGGTAATTTAAAATGATTGACTGGATCTTGGAAACTACAGTGCCGCGTTTCGGACTTAATAAATTTATGACTACATTTATTAAGTAGGTAGCTTAAAAACTTATAAAGTAAAAACCTGTTATAAAGAAGCCATAAGCGTTAAACAAATAAAGACGGAATTAACTATTTCTTTTCAAACGTGTCGTTTAAATAGTGTGCGTGCAACAAAATGGGAATAATTAAAAGTGAGACAGAACTGATGAACGCTGGATTTTTTACTATTGATGTTTACTCTACTGATAGTGTTCACAAAATCTGGTATTTAATAGATAATGTAGGGCTCCATTTAAGCCGCGTATTCACTTAGCCAACGTACAGGGTTAGTAGAAAAACCGGAACGGTGGATTATCTCAGCAACCGTCAAATACAAAGCCGATTGATGAGATAAGGTCACGACATTCGCCATATTGGCTAGCGCGGCTGTGACGTCAAGTCGGGCCATTTTCGGCCATGTTTGATTTTAGGCAGATCAGTGGCGTAGAATTAAGGAGAAAACAAAAAGAACTGTTTGTTGTAAACAAAATTTATTGGATTATTTTAATAGGCATAACTTAAAACAAAAACATAAATGTGGTTTAAATATTGAAAATTAAAAATTATCAAAGCGACGACAGGACGATGAGGTACCTGGCAGAGCAAAACATTTTCCATGGTTCCGTAAGTCAACAACCATTTTAAAAACTTTATATACAGGGTGTCCGCTAATGAATGGTACACAGAAAAACCACAGATTCCTTATGCCAAAATATTAAGATTTAACCAAACATACCTAATATCCAAAAGTTTATAATAAGGAAGATACGGGGGTATCATAGTAAAAAGAAAAAGTAAATTAATTTCGATAATTGTTTCCCCCTTTTTAAATATCTTAATAAAACGGTATCTAGGGGTTTTTAAACATTAGCTTTGCAGATCGAATATTAATTTTTGTGTGTAGACTAGAGGGCGATGGTACACTATTTAAAATTCTCTAAAACTACCCAATTTTTTGTTACTACTCTGTATGTATGTAAACTAGTAAGCTTCTCTATGCTTTCTGCACAAAAAAGGTATACTTAGTAAGAATCGGTCTTGACAACCGTTTTTAAGGTATTCACGTTTTAGTTGTTTAGTGCACTCGAAAGTATGTATGTACCTTCAATAACATCGTATTAGCTATAATTACAACTGCGCAGATATAAATAGCTGATATCTTAAAACTCCTGGATACCGAGTTTTATTAAAATGTTTAAAACATATCAAAAATTATCGAAATGCATGAATAAAACATACTTATATCTCTTTAACACCCCGTATATTCCTCATCATTAACTTTTGGGTATAGGTATGTTTGTTTAAATCCTAAATGGGTATTTTCGCATAAGAAATCTTTGGTTATTCTGTGTACCATTAATTAGCGGACACTCATCTGTATCATATGTATATAAAAATACGAATGACTAAAAACTATTCGACCAAACACTATCAAAATCTCTAAAATAAAACGAGTCCGAACCAATAATATGTGAAATCTCTAAACTAACCAAAAACATTAACAACTGGAAATCCTTGCAAAATATACAACCAAAATGAAAACGGCAAATTTTCACGATTTTTACCAAACAAAGCTTTGACAAGGCCCGACTCTGTCATCAGCTGATAATGCTACCAACTTTGAACAGAACTGCCAACCGAAATCGTAATTCTCACACCCTCACGTCCCTGACAAAAGCTATCACCGGTCTTGCTTATGTCTAAACCCCTTCTCATAAAGAAATTCTGCGTCAAATATAAACGAACTAAATTTTGTGCCAAGGGGACTCAACATGAAGAATTTAAAAAATGTATTTGCACGGTTGCCAAGTTTATAATTTTTTCTGTAGGTTGGGGAATTTTAAATTCTTAAATAAATTACCCTATTTTTGATTATTATAATCAATTGCTTGCATCAACTTTATTATGACCTAATTTATCGTTTTTTTACTCCGGTCAAATTCGGAGATATGGCATCAGGCTTGTTGCAGGTAGCTGCAACCGAAAAAATACGGTAGAAAACGGTAGACCGCTTGCTTTTCGGTTTAAAGTGGTTAATACTTTTTGATGATTGTAATTTTAAAGAGCAAAAAAAGGGCCTCACCCAAAAGTAACCAATTCCTTTATCCACCGTTCTGTCCTTTTCCTCTCCGGCAATAATTCTGACAGGCGAAAAAAAAGGTCCTTACTTCTAATTTCGTCGTTTCACACAACAGAATCATATTCTATTCTAAATTTTAACAGCATAATTGTCAACCAAACATGTATTGTTTTGTGTTACAGCTCAGAATAAAAAATGCGGTAGATTCCACTGTTAAAACGGTAGAGCGGTTGATCAGGGTTAAAACGGTAGATCTACCGTTTTACGGTAGATCTGGCAACACTAGTTACATTTCATGGGCGAAAAACGGGCTTGTGCGCAAGAAAATCGAAGGTAATCGCGCCTGGCGCCAAACAGGCTATTCACATTATCAGAAAGAATTTACGACGCCTACTCTGGGTTTCTCGTTCGGAGTACGGTAGCTAATGAGCGTCACGGTCAGAACGCGGATGGAGGGCACGGATTGCCGGTGTTAGTATTCTTCCAGTGCGCATGTTCGTCCACCCTCAATTTGTTTACTGCGCGAAGTCGTAAAAATCCGAAAAATGCTTCTTGCCACTGCGGATCTAAATGTGGGTTATCTATGATTGATACAAGCAATTGGTTACAATATTAAAAAAAAAAAACAAAAAGCCTAGAGAGAAAGTTGTAAACTTGGCAACCTTGGAAATATAATTTTAAATTCTTCATGTTTAGTTAACCCTTACAAAAAAATTTATATTTAACGTTTTGCTGAGATAATCCACCGTTCCGGTTTTTAACACGCTTTTATTAGCTTGGGTTGTAACTATCTATCTATGTAACGGAATCTTTGAGCCTAATTTTTACCAACTTCCAGCGATTCAATTTCTTTGAAACTTTGCACACGTATCAAGGACCGATGACAATGCAATAATTTAAAAACAGTATCCCGTTATCCTGATTAGGACTGCCAGGATAAATAAATTCTTTACAGATCCTCTGTGTCTCTTGACAAAATGGCGAAGGAATTTTTTAGTGAATAAACGGGAGCATTTATTTTTAAAAACTAATTGATATATCGAACTAAAAATGAAAAATAAATAATAGTTTAAAAAAACTAAAAAACACGCGTTTATATGCAACCGAACTAAAAATTAGAAAATAATTTTTCATTACAAAGGGTTTGTCACTTCAGAATAAAAGCGTGGGGTGCTTAATATATTAAATGTTATAATTATTCTATTTGCAAATATCTATGAGGGAAAAGTTATGAAAAAAATAGTAAAATGCACCCCACGCTTTTTACTCTGAATTGACAAACTCTTTGTAATGAAAAATTATTTTCTAATTTTTAGTTCGGTTGCATATAAAAGCGTGTTTTTTAGTTTTTAAACTATTATTTATTTCCACTAACCTTGTATACGACGGAATAGCCACAAACCTATGCGTTCGGTTAGTGTAGACGTATACAGGGTGTTTCCTAATTGCGGAAGAAAATTTAAGGGCCTATTCCTAAGTTATTTCTTATAAAAAAGTTCATATAAACATAAGTCGTTAAATTTTTCGTTTTAAAATTACAGGGTGTTAAAGTTTTCAAAAACTTAAAATTTCTATGACACTTTTTTGGTAAAATTTGTTAAACTACATATAAGTTTTTGTTGTTGTGGCTACATAAATGCTAATATGAAGGTAGGTATAACAATTAATTTTAAAAGAAAAAATGTCCTTATGTTATTTGTATGATCCAGACATATTGCAGTTGGGCGGATTTTATTTATTAATTAATTTTTTGAAAAACTAAGCAAGCTACGTAAAAATATTAAGACACAAAAAGTTGTATTTTCAGATGTTTCATTTAAAAATATAAATGTTGTAAGAAAAGTCAGTGAGGTACATTTTTTTGTTAACAACATTTTATTAGGGACTAAATTAACTTCCTATTTTGAAATATATCACAGCCAAATTTTATTAAAGTCTGGTAAAGCATATTTAAGATATAATGAAAAACCTTATATTCTTTTTTAAGTTTCCCAAAGCATTTTTGGACTTATGTTTATACAGGGTAATTTTTAGGTTGATATATTCCATGCAGTATACATATAATGAAAGAAAATAGTAACATTTTGCAAAGAAAATTATATTCGGAAATGCTTCTGTTTCCGAAATAAAATGACTTTTTTTTATGATAAGTTTCCTATCACTCCAAATATGTTAACAAAATTTGATACACTTCTTTAACCATTACATAAGATTTTTTGCTATAAGAAAATTTATCAGTGGCGTTCGAAAAAGATTTATATTAAATTAAAAAAAGTAGGAAACTTAACGCCATTCTCTCCAAAACTAAAAGAGTTGGGTTATGGAATTATTTAGGGTTTTATTTTAATAATGACCTGTAGAATTCAAGTTCCAAAAATATACAGGGTGTTCCATTTAAAATATGAAAGTTTATATTACTTTCGGTTAAACCGGTGTAAGTGTGTAAGTGTCCCTAAATTTTAAAACTATACAGTTAAACTAAAAAAAAAAAATTGCAGAATAGTAAATTTGTCTCGTCACCATAGATAACCTACATTTAGATCCGCAGTGGCAAGAAGCATTTTTCGGATTTTTACGACCGCGCGCAATGGGTGGACGAACATGCGCACTTAAAAGCCGTGGCAAAATACAAACACCGGTACCCCGTACCCTTCGTCCGCAGTGTCACCGTAACGCTCATTAGCTACCGTACTTCGAACAGAAAACCAGGACAGAGACCAAAGTCGGTCTATACAGGGTCGCGACATTCGGCCATATTGCTTTGACGTGTTATGACGTCACATCTCTCATTTTTCGGCCATGTTGTTCAGTGCCGGAGATATACAGTTTATTGTATTAGTAGAACAACCGTTTACACAACAGTTTTTAATTATTATTAAGTTGTAAATTCTTTTACTATCCACAACAAACACCATACAACACAACCACAAAATAATTGGGAATTACATCTTTCAACAAATATCACTTCCAAAACAATGCAAAATGAAATGCGCAAATTCTAGACGCCACTGGATTGATCATCAGCTTTGATTTTACCCAGTCTTGCCAACTTTTCTCCGTGGAGTGCCCTCCTTACGTCCCCGACCTCGAATCGCCTAAAAGTTGATGATATGTCGCAACCTTATAAATATAAACTAACCTTGGACAGAGACAAGAATGAGACAAGTTACTAGTCCTGGAAATTTGTCCATTAGGTTTTATCCTCTCTGGTTTAACGCAAGTTCATATAAATATGTCTCTGTCATTTATCATGGGAGGTAATCGCAGAGAGTGCAATCATCACCTTTTCATGGTTGTCAAGTTGTTTACAATTTACGCTGCTGTAGGCAGTCACGCCGAAATGTTATTCGATATTTGTATTTGATATTTTTTAATGGCCGATTTGTTTGGATATTTTGTTTACATTTTTTGTGATTTATTGTGTGTTTCGTGGTTTCTACCTTTAATTGGACTTTGAATATTGACTTTTATTAGTGATCACAGTGTATATATTAAATTTGTGCTTTTCAACAGATAATTTAAGGTAATATTGACATGGTTATCTGTAAGAAAAATCTTTATGAGACCAAATAAATGACACTTTTAATTATATGTGTGTAATTATTGAACTAAACCCCAATATTTTATATTCATAGTAAACAAAAACAAGTACCTTATATTAAGAGCCAAAAAGGCACAGCTATATAATTTGAATTTGGCGGGCAAACGATAAAGTCGACTCACGCGCCATCTGCGTTTACCTTCCTTGAAGATAGACAATGAAGGCCCAGCAGCTATCTCTCTCTCGGATAATTTATTTTACATTTAGTTGCTCGTCTCATTCTTGTCTCTGACCAGGACGCCGCCAACAAATTCTTTCCTATAATGCAAATAGTTTGTTTGGGGCCGGGTGCGTTTACCCTCAACTGGCTTGCGCATTAACCGGTTTTTTCGCCCATGAAATGTAACTTTTGTTTCGCGCAGGTTATAACATTGGCAATCCATCGAGATCAGTGCTCGTCACCCGATAAATTACGGTGTTTGGTTTTTGAAATAATTCATATTGGAGATAAGAAATTGCCCTCCCAGGTGTAACCTAATTGCCATTGCAGTAAAATACACTTAGCTTAAGTGTCCTTGTTGAATGCCAGCTGCTTTTATTAAATTGCCCGGGATACATGACATCTATTAAGGGCACAGCCAGTGGTGTAGCCATAATGGACCTTCCACTTCAAATTGCTAGGCTGGGATTACATAGATATTTATTTATTTGAGACAAAAACAAACAAATTACAGGGCGAGCGACGTATTTTTAAAAGGAATAAGCCGTATACAGTGTGTCCAAGAAAAGGATCCTAAGCATTAGAATCTCAGTACCTATTGGAGATACAGTTTAGGTTAAATTAGAAAAAGTTGTGTTTTTTAAAGCTTATTTACATGCCGTTTAAAAACTTGAAATATTTTCATGACCTGCTGAGATATTTGTCAAAAACCAAAATTTGACTTCGATCGATTTTATTTGTTTTTGACTTTATTTGAAGAGATATAAAAAAACTAATAACACTTTTTTATTGGCACTTTTTAGCTACTACATGACGGTATCTTTTGATTTTATACCCGACGTTTCGTTTTCAAGAAACCATCATCAACTTTATTTTTTATATGGCTCGAAAAAAGTACGACCTGTATCTAATCCCATTTTTTATTACATATTGAACGATGTATTATATGTCATATTTTAATTTTTAGTTAAAAGAAAAATTGCATTTTTTCTTTTTTTATAGTTATTTTTAAGTAAGCCTTGCAAACAAATGCATGGACGTTAATACCTGTTACCGTATCTGTAACATAATTAAATAACATTATAAAATAGTATTTGTCGTTATTACCCTGTTTGTTGAGGTCTTGTTTTTGGAGTAATTGTTCTTATTGTTACTGTTGTCTCTCAGAAAACTCCCTCTTACCTCGCGTAAGACACCCACTGTACGTATTTAGGCTTTTAGCCTTCGTGGATTGCCCAAAGATAAGAAAGAACTAAAAATGAATGATACAGTCATGCAACAATAAAAGAACTGCAGAAAAATACTATTAAATCAAGCACCCACATAAGGCACGAGGAAAGTCAAGTGAAGCCAGTATTATTATTTTTTAAATTTGTTTGTAATAATGACATTGAAAAAAGTCGATTTAGTTATAAAAGCTATTGCTCTGCCTTACAATGCGCCAAAGAGGAGAATTTTGAACAGAATATGTGCGTTCAAATTGCAAATAATAATTTAATTAAGCAGAAAACTTTTAAATAAGGCCCAAAAAAAAAATGTTTGTCATTATTACGATTAAAAACGAGATTCTTTCTTTGATCTTCAAGTAGTGCGGACGTTTCGTAGAGAGCTATTGTTTGTCCAACGTACCATTATTCGGGTGGCAATACGTATTTTTTTAGAGAAACGTGAATCAGTAAATTTCGTATTTCAGATTTAAGTTGGCTGCCTTGAAGTTCAGGATCGTACTGAAGAAATTTTTGAAAAATTTAATATCTTCAATAAATGCTTAGAATTTAGTGACTAAATTTAGCTGTATTTTTTTCTTGCTGTGCATAAATTTATATAAACTTGTTTAATTATACTATTTTATTAACAAACATTTCCGTTAAACCACATAATAAAAAGGTCTGTTTCTGCTACATTAAAAAACAGACAGGTTGAAGTTAAAGCATCTAAATTAGTACTCATATTTTTATATTAATAATGACATCAGAATGAAGCTAAAAAGTTAAGATTAATAGTTATTTAGGTACTTTTTTGCTTATCGAGCATATCATCTATTTTATTTAAATTTTGTGTAGGGTTTTTTACGGCGCTGATCACAAAATATATTACAGTTTTTAATATATTTTAATATCTTGCTTTAAAGTAATGAATGATTTTTCTATATTCCCAATTTTTATGCAATTTTACTATTTTTTTAAATAAGTGTGGATATATTTACATTTAATTCATCTGACATAACTTCTTTATTTGGCTCCTATGTTCAATTATAAAATAAATAAAACAAAGCAGTTATAATCATGCATTTATTTAGAGTATCATTACACAATAAGAGGCTTATATGCCATAAAATAAATTTATCGAAATGGTTGAAGGTTATACAGATTTAGCTAAATGAAATAACACATAGACAATGTGAGAAAGAGACAGTCTAACGTAAATCCGACATGTAAACATTTCGGATTGGATGACTAATTGTACATCCATACTTTTAACTATTGCTTTTACAGTATACCTACGTTGCTTTGCTTTGCTTTCTTGGTTCTTGGCCCCGTTGCTAGACGATCAGCCAGCTCATAACCGTGGAGAAATTGGATTGTCGGGTTCTAGACCCCCAAATTTTCCTTTTAATGTTCAAGCTATGTTTTCTATTTAAAAACAAATTCTTTCTCTATACATGCATAAATTAAGACTGTCTAGCCAGCGGCTACTACTGGTTTCGCGTATAACCGTCACTTTCACTACTGACGTATTTCCGTAAGGCATGCGCACCTCCTCGACCATACGAGGACACCATGTGTTCAACACCAAACCGAAAAAACTTCAGGCTTTAGGAATCTTCACTCACAGCGCTTAGCCCTAGAAGAAAGAAGCCCCAATTTAGCGTGAATCTTTTCTCGATCCCCAAGGGTACAGCCACGCCTTCAATCGCCTACCCGGGAGGTCTATGTAGACCTCTACGTAAACATGAACCGCACTACTCGAAGATCGCGGAAATAGTGTATACCTACGTTTTAAGCCTTAGATATCACCATGCATATGCACGTGAAAATGTAGGTTCAGAAATAAGATTGGTGCATTTTTGATATTTTTTATAATAAAAGCAAACGAGTAAAATACATACACCGTAAACTTTTAGATATGAAAAGCAAATATTTTTAGGGCACGGGCTTTTTTATTATTATATTAAATGTGTTTCCTTAAGTAGTCGGAGATACTTAGTTTATTAATAGGGGACAACCTTTGCATCTGCACGCGCCTGCTACCAGGCAATCTAGACAGTCTTAGGATGGAGAAGCAGAGAAAGTGGGAGTTCTGGTGCTTTCGCAGCTAGACTATAACTTCATGCTTATGAATCTTAGTTGGTTTAAGTAAATTAAATTTATTTAAGAATTTGCTAGTTCAAACAACTATACAATGTTGCCAGTGCTTATGTGAAAATCGTCACGTTTAATAAATATGCCAACAAAAGAAAAATCAATAGAAAAGGTATGTTGTAGCTTGTATCTTTTGTTACGTAGGCACACTCCAACTACGTCATCGGTCTATGCCGTATTTCAAATAATTTCGCAGGCATGCAGTTCTACAAAAATGCAAATTTTGGCATTCATACAAAAATCTTGCAATTTCCGGGAAAATAAAAAAAAAGATAAAATTTAATCTATTTGTATCGAAAATTTGCTACTTACCTTAGGTGTACATCGCTAAGGGCCTATTGATGGCATCTTACTTCTTGGAGCTAAGCGCTGTCAGCGAAGATTTCTATAAACCTGGTGTTTGGTGTTGTATACTAAATGGAAGAGCCCGGGAGGCGTCAGTGGTGACAGTGATTGGTTATGTGCAAAACCCGTAGCAGTTCTTTGTTTGACAGCTGCCAATTTATACAACGCATCGATTATTGTTTTGTATCAAACATATTATATTTGGAATTTTTGGGAGCTGCAAAGCTTGACAATCCAGAATTTTCACCGACGAAGCTCTGGAAAGCATAATCCGGAAGGAGAAGAGCTGGCAAATTGGATCAAAAAGGGAGCGGAGCAAAAAAATAAAAGGGTCAAAAGCCTCAAACAATTTACAAGTTTACTGAAATTAGTTAAAAGCTTTAAGGTAATGTAATATACACATTTTAAATTAAAAAAGGGCTGATGTGCCTTGTTACTTTTGTACCGGGTGTCCGGAATTTCGTGGCAAATGCAGAGTATCTTGGTTATTATTAAAGAGAAAGACTTTTTTCTATTTTTGTACCCACTTGTATTTTAGTTGTCTAAAGCCGTGTCCTCACTTAGTAACATGTTACAAAAACTTGTTGCTGATACATGTTAAAAAACAAATAACTTGTTGCTTTTTTAAAAAATCATGTTAGACAACATTGTTGGTCACAGTGTTGAGTAGCAAAGCGCGTCCTCACTTGATACTCAACACTGTTATCAACAATGTTATCTAACATGTTTCTAAAATTTTATAAAAAGCAACAAGTTATTTGTTTTTTTTACATTAATCAGCAACAAGTTTTTGGAACATGCGACTGAGTAAAAACACGGCCTAAAATTTATTAACGCAGCCAACGCTCCGTACCAGAATTGTATAGTTTTTCCACCCAAATAAGCTCCGTCGACATGATCTACTGATAAAAATAATTTTTCATTAAAAAAATATTGTCACTTCAGAGTAAAAAGCGTGGGGTTAATATATTAAATGTTATAATTATTATATTTGCCAATATCTATGAGGGAAAAGTTATGAAAAAATAGTAAAATGCACCCCACGCTTTTTACTCTGAAGTGACAATATTTTTTTAATGAAAAATTATTTTCTAATTTTTAGTTCGGTTGCATATAAAAGCGTGTTTTTTAGTTTTTTTAAACTATTATTTATTTTTCATTTTTTAGTTCGATATGCATGTATGTATGTATGTATGTAAAAATGCTCCAGTTTATTCACTAAAAATTCCTTCGCCATTTTGTCAGGAGTAGCTAAAGTTCCTGAGAAAAGTTTGGGATGTTGCCAAAAGATGGCAACACAGGTGTTGTTTTTATAATATAAAGTATTTTTTTTATCCTGGCGATCCTAAACAGGATAACGGGATACTGTTTGCAGATTATTGCATTGTCATGGGTCCTTAATACGTGTGCAAAGTTTCAAAGAAATCGAATAGCTGGAAGTTGGTAAAAATTAGGCTCAAAGATTCCGTTACATAGATAGATAGATAGATGGATAGTTACAACCCAAGTTAATAAAAGCGTGTTAATATCTCCTTAAACAAGTCAATTGTCTGCAATAAAACGATAAACGGTAGTCGGGAGAGCACGGTCGTATTATACCTTCACAATACGCCCGTGCCCTTCCGACTACCAATAATCATTTTATTGCAGGTAAGCGTCTTTTTAAGGAGTTATTTTTATTAGTAGATAATGCCGTCTAAGCCTATTTGGGCGAAAAAACTATAATAGAAACCCTTCTTTTCTCAAAAAAGCTAACCAAAATATCTTCACTTATTAAATTTCTTGTTTTTTTTTTTTTTAAATTTAAGTAAGAAAAAAGAATAGTTTAGTAGTGCACAAGACGAAAAAATACAACTAGGTCTTAAGAAAGTAAATATACAGGGTGATTTACGGTCGATGGTAGGTTAGACGTTTATGGAAAACGGAAGATAGAATTTTTCTGAAATTAGCATCTTACATTTTCTTACCTGTTATATCGATCTAAAATATTTTCAGCATTGCGACGTTGCCGCTTTTATCAAAATGTCCTAGAAACATTATTTTTTTAAATAGAACACCCCTTATATTAACAAGTGTTTATATTCGCCCATTTATTATAATACTTTTTTGTTACTATTGCCCTATACCTATCTCTGTCGGTTTTCGAGATAAAAAATAATTTGTGTTAAATATGGTCCAGAACATGGCCTTAATTAAACTTAAGTAAATTAGTGCTCTCAATTCATGAAAAGTTGATGTTTTTGTAGTAGTTTAGACAAACACGATGTATTTAATTTACACCGAGAAATCGACTCCATATCACACAGGGCGTGCTAAAATTACTATTATTTCCGTTCTTCTTAAAAGGGGTCAAAAGATCATTTTTTCAAATGAAACCCCTGTGTATTACTCAAAAAAATTAAAGATGAAGAAGAACGCTTTAAGATGACATATCATGTTCCTATACCTAAATCATCAAGTTTTCTTAATAAGCCGCTTTTTGTGAAAAATTATTTCTTAAAGAATTTAATTTTAAGTAACCATGGAAATATCAAGCTTATGACACTTTGACTTTTATAAGTAACTTATAAACCGTTATCGACAGTCTTTAAAATAATCTTCCAAAATGAAACGTGATAAAAAATATGGGGTTTCAAGAAAAATTTGAACTAAATGTTTTCTGTATTATTAAGAAGAATAAAATTAGCTTTTTTATTTATGATGACACACTCAATGTTCAGAGATATCTCAAAATACTAAGGAAGACTGTAACCGTTTTTGTCGATAATTTGTCTTTAGAGGAATATAGGAACTCGTGGTTTCAACTTTGACGGATCGCCAGCTCATTGTACCTAGGAAGTTTCCAGGGAACTTTACGAAATGTTTGACGATCGTTGGTTTAGGCGCTTGGGGCCATGGGATTGGCCACCGATATCACCCGATTTCACGCAGCTTGACTTTTGTTTTTTGGGTGTTTTAAAAGAAAGGGTGTACATTACTCCAGTGCCTACTAAAGAAGAACTGCGACGGCGAATAGTGCGGTGTATTGAAGATCTGGATATCCATCAAATTGAAAAAGCAACCACGAGTCGAGTACAAAAGCACATTTTAAAATGTTTAGAATGTAATGGACATTTTCAGCATTTATTTTAAAAATTTGTTATTTTAGTTGTTATTTTAATTCGTCCTAATTATGTTATTTTCTGTACTTTCACATGTTAATTTAATTATTTTGTAGTCGTACAAACCTCTCGTTCATTGGTCTTAATTTAGGATACATTTGGTTAAATTTTTTGCAACTTCTGGCAATGATACACACTGTCCGTGTAAAATAAATAATTTCATGTTTTGCACCATATTTAACACAAATTATTTTTATCTCAAAAACCGATAGAGATAGGTATAGGGCAATATTAACAAAAACTTTTATAATAAAAGGGCGAATATAAAAACTTGTTAATATAGGAGGTGTTCCATTTAAAAAAATAAAGTTTCTAGGACTTTTTGATAGAAGTGGCAACGTCGCAATGCTGAAAATATTTTAGATCAAAAGAACAGGTAAGAAAATGTAAGAAGCCAAATTTTCAGAAAAATTCTGAGTTCCGTTTTCCATAAACGTCTAACCTACCATCGACTGTGAATCACCCTGTATAACAAAGAAAAATAGAAAGTTAATAAAAATTCTTAATAAAAAAGACAAATAATCTTTTTGTTGGCAAATAACGAATTGTGTATCAAAAAAAGGGTCTAGGGACAAAGCTCTTAAAAGCTTTCAAAGAAATCAATTTCAAATATATATGTAGGTTAAATAAAAGGATACAAAGAATAATAGGAATATAAGGATGTGTGATTGAAAAAAAATATATATAAATCAGTTGGGCAAAAACTTTGTAAAGAGGTACTTTATCCTTGACCAGATAATTTGTTTTTTGTTTATTTTTAAGGGGTGAAACCCTTTAACACAATGTTTTATGAAAATTGATTACTATTTGTAACGTATTGTGTACATACGGAAATAATATAGGATTCCAATAATATTTTCTTAAAATGCTTTTTCAAAGCTCCCTTAACAAGGTGTCAGTTGATGGTTTTAATTTAATATCTTTAAAACCTAAAGAACATTTTTGTGTCTGCTAAATTTTTTGAGAATTGCTTAACCCAATAGCACAGCCTTCTTAAACTCTGAGCCGTGAAGTAAGAAAGGCAACGTTGCAAACAACACTGTACAGTAGGAATATTGAAATGAGTTCCTAATAGATTACATGCTAAATATAATTAATTTTTTAAGTGTTTTAAACAAAATATAGGTATTTTTTTAGGATATTTTAGACAACATATAGGTAAAATTTTAAATACTATAGTTGCCCTAAAAAGCAATAATGTGTCTGCAAAACTTATCAGGAACTTTTCTGCCTTATACAAATTTTTTGGTAAGGATTTAAAAATTTTAATTTGTTATGATGTTTTCTACCCCGTTTTATGCATTTTTTGCGAACAGACCAATGTAGCTTTTTAAAGTTAACTAAACATTTTTGATTTAGAAATACTTGCAATATTTAAAATAAATTGAAAGCATGTGTGTTTAGTTATAAATATAAAAGCTTAATAATATAGCGAATTACATAAGATGCGCTTTAAAATAACAAACGCTTTAAATTAGGTTTTCCACTATATTTACCCTAAAACCGCCTTAGGTAAATAGGTTTCAGAAAATCTATATAAATAATATTTTTGGTGAACTTACCAGGATATTTATACGCATTAGTTAATATAGTCCTTAGGATATTGCTTGGGGTAAATAATTGTTTTTGGTGCACTATAAAATAAATATAAAATATATTTGTCCATTTACCGTATATGTACTACTTTTACTTTTAATAAAAAACACTTATCCGGTCAATAGCGCACAACCAGGCTTTCCTAATTTCATCGTTTATGGGAAAATAAAATGTTGTTTAATAACCCTCTGTTTTAATATAGCTTGGGTAATTCGTTTTGCAGCCCGAAACGCAACACGTTCTTGCCATAATGTATGCTGTACGCACCAATTATACGCGCACATTTAAACGTAAAAACAATGATTGACATATTGCCACTCGTCCTATTTTTTAAATATAACAATTAATTACTTATTTTTTCTTTATATAATAAATACACGCTGCGATTTAACTTTTAAAAACAGAAAAAACCTTTTAAGCAATCGTTTAAACTTGTTTCTTTTTACTTCTAAACATTACTTGACATTCCTACTGTGCTGTGTTGTTTTCGGGCGCTTACTTCAGGAATACTTAAAACAAATGAGGGCGATGGAGAAAAGAAAGGAAATAAACTTTTTTGCTCCTACTTTGCTTTTTTAGCCTGCTACCCTAGCCACGCCACTGCTGGCGATGCAGATTTTCACACTAGCCAAAGATTTTTCTTTGGAGATTGAGATCACCAACCGCGCACCGGTTTCGAACTATTTTGGTTCTCATCAGTACGGCGGCAATAACAAAAAGTCCAAAAAAATGTTTTAAGAAATAGAAATGCCGTATAAGCGTGGTAACCTATTGTCCATCCCACCCTCTGTGGACAGTGTGGAAAAATAAGCAAACCTAGGTCCGTTCATAAAATACTTTTAAAAATAAGTATTCTTGACAAGCAGTCGAAAACATTATAAAATAAATAATAGTTTAAAAAAACTAAAAAAACACGCTTTTATATGCAACCGAACTAAAAATTAGAAAATAATTTTTAATTAAAAAAAATATTGTCACTTCATAGTAAAAAGCGTGGGGTGCTTAATATATTAAATGTTATAATTATTATATTTGCCAATATCTATGATGGAAAAGTTATGAAAAAATAGTAAAATGCACCCCACGCTTTTTACTATGAAGTGACAATATTTTTTTAATGAAAAATTATTTTCTAATTTTTAGTTCGGTTGCATATAAAAGCGTGTTTTTAGTTTTTAAACTATTATTTATTTTTCATTTTTTAGTTCGATATGCATTTATGTATGTATAAAAGTTTGGAATGTTGCCAACAGATGACAACCCACTAAAAAATTTTTTTCGCCATTTTGTCAAGAGTAGCAAAGTTTTTCAGATGGACTTTCTGAAAATAACCTAATATAAAATTTGAGTAAAATCGATTCAGATCGAACTCTTGAAATGGCCAGTGGTTGGTACCACTGGGACGTACAGGTGACAGATGACACTTGGTGGTATCAAGCAGTGGTTATAATAATATAATGGAATTTTTTTATTCTGGCGATCCTAACCAGGATAACGGGATACTGTTTGCAGATTATTGCATTGTCATGGGTCCTTAATACGTGTGCAAAGTTTCAAAGAAATCGAATAGCTGGAAGTTGGTTAAAATAAGGCTCAAAGATTCCGTTACATTCATAGCCAGATGGATAGATAGTTACAACCCAAGTTAATAAAAGCGTGTTAAAAATGAAATAGAGCTAACTGCTTGTTATTGCCTTGCACCAAAATATTTTGAAACCGGTCTGTGGTTGGTGATCTCAATTAACTCCGAAAAAAACTCTTGGCTAGTGTAAAAACCTGCATCGCCAGATCGGACAGTGTTCCGATGGATGCTACCGTGCAGTGCAAGGTAATAACAAGCAGTAAGGAGGCTTTCGCTTTCTTTCATTTTTGACTGCTTGTCAAAAATACTTATTTTAACAGGTATGTCATGACTTTAAATAAAAACATTTAGAATTTAAAAACATAAAAAAATTAACACATTACCTTAGGACGCGATTTTTAAGATACAGTTTTAAAAATTTTAGGCAAAAATAATTTTACAAGTTATTTTTAAGAAGTACTTTTATATTATACAAATTTATGAATTAATTACTATACCGTATTTTGAAATTCGAAGTAGGGGAAAGTGGGGTGGATTCATACAAGGGGCACCTACATACATTGAGTTTATCTGAAGTTAGACACGAAGTAAAATAGTAACATAAGTGGGTGTGCACAGTTTTTATGTGTGTTTACAGACTAGTGAAGTTTCAGAATTTTCGGTGCGGTAAGATCAGGTGCACAACACAGAACGTGTTTTTGCCTCGCGTAAATAATTTCATGCGCGCTTGTGGCGGCTTCGGTTGTATCGGCGAGCGTCTATCTCCGGAGTTAAGCAGTGGAATGCGCGCCCATAATTTGGATGGGTGTCCGGCGACAGCGGTGTTTTGGGCAACGGCACACGGTGTTTCTGCTCGGGGATGCGGACCGAGCAACAACCGTCCAAGTTATGGAATGAATGGTGTGTGAATGAAAAGGAGTAGGGGTCAAGGTACAATAAGCCTTCAGACTGCAGTGCACCACCTAGGGGGCGGTCGTCGGACCTGGGGGATGACCCCGAAAGGGTGAAAAAAAACAAATAATTTCATACCGTAATTTTGGACATATTTTATGGCCAGTTACTATATTTTGGATTAATTATTGCTATTTAATCCTAATTATAATAATACAAAGGCACTAATTTAATGTGTAAATTAATATAGATAAAAACGGTTTTTTAATTTCAAATTTTTTATTAATTAGCATGTGATGGGGCAGATTCATACACAAGTATATGGGGCACATTCATACTGTATAATTGTACCCCTGGCCCTTTATGAATATTTTTTTAACTCCCATTTTTTGTTACACCGACGATTATAGTTGTAAATATTATGTAAAATAGTTTAAGTTTTATTTTTACGGAAAAAACAGGATGGTTTATGAACTTTGTGTGTTTGAATGTCAAGGATCAGATAATCTATCAGACATAGTGATGACATTACCATAGATCTTAGGTCATAATCTGTTAATAACATAGGCATATTAATTTTAGGTTTTGTAAGTTAATGTACCTTTGTGTTAACTAGAGTTTTTTATTTGATATAATTAATAATGTATAAGCAATATTTTTTTACATTTTGAGATTGATACTTTTAATAAATATAACTGACTAAAACAAAAAATATTATTAAGTGTCTTTGGTAGATAACCATACATGTAACGTAAAGACCGTTTAATGACACTCTGTTTACTATTCGTTACTTATGTTCATATCACGAAACTATTGCGATGTTAAAATAGGCAGTAACAGATCTGGATAAAACTTGTTTTTTAATTTTGAATTTTACTATTTGTTTTCTATGTTAAAAAAATGTATTTGTGTTTTTTAATAAAGTATGGTATAAAACAATAATAAACAATAATTATGACGAAGTAATAGTGATGTTAAATGTGCCCCTTCGGTGGTATGAATGTACCCCACTAATGGGGTACATTCATACATTTTACTTTTTTGTAAAAGTCTTATGGAAACTCGCGCATGTAGATTTTCAATAATACTAAAGTTCTACTACAATATAAAATAGTTAGGCTACTAGTGTGTCATAAATTAAAAGAGATATACCTAAAACACGGCATTCCATAAAGCAAAATATAAAAACTGTATGAAGCTTCCCCACTTTCCCCTATCTATTGCATATATAATTAAAGTTTCTGTTGTTTCTTAACGATTTCAGAGTTATCTTTAATTATTATGTCTAAGAATATACACGTGTCGTCTGCAGAGAGCTACTTACTAGGTGTAATCACATACCTCTAAAAGAACTATAATACTTACTAGTTTCTAAAAATGGCAGTTTATGCGAACACCAGCTTCTAGTGACTTTTATATCGCGATATTGGGAACAGTCACTTACTTCTGTTGGCAACATCGTTCGAGGTCTGCATCCGCAATGTCATTTAACAGATGATCACCAAACATAAACAAACAAGTTCTTATGTGGTTTTTATTATTTTATGGTTTTACTTTGCTTTTCGGCAGTGTTCTGACTTTAAACTAGTTAAATTATAAGATAAATTGTTTTTAAGTGCTTTAAACAATGGTTTATTAGTAAAACTTTCAAAGTTTACCTTTATGTGTATGAGACCAGACATCATTCATTTGATATTTTTATTTGCTTTAATGCTCCAAGCGACTGATTTGTAAACAATTATTATACATTTTGTATATATACGCCCATTTCTTAAAATGAAAAAGTAACAATCTAAGTGAAAACTTTGATAAATCCATATCCATAATATAAGATTTCCGTAAAACTAGTTTGACACAAAAAGTATGGTTTGCAGCTTCCTGCAGGAAAGATTGTTTAAGCTGTGCTACTAGAAGAGTTTGTTTCAGATATTTTGAAAGAAATTTGCAGCAAAAACTTAGCTTATCAGTCAAAAAAGGGTCCAAAACTGAAAATAAATTAGAACCAGAATACAACCTTAATTTGCTCAAGTTAAAACAGTTGCCATCAATTAAGGAAAAGGCTGGCTTGGATATAGCCATTGAAAGAAAAGATTTATTTTTGAGATATACACATAAAATTGAGTAACACTTTATGGCTCTTTTTAGTACCTCCGGCATTAGGCTATTGCTCTTGAGCATCAAGATGAATCAAATATCTGAACTTTTAATAGTGCACATCAAAGTAAATTGGGTAAGCTTTATTTACAGCAAATTTTAAAAATTATATTAAATATTGAGTATACTAATTTACTTAATATTTTAGATTAAATATGGATCCAAGTGAAAAGGCTCTGGAAATTTCACAAATAAAAGAACAAAATTTATAATTAAGTACTGAAGTAGCTATCTACTGCAAGTAAAAAACAGCTGTTAAAAAAGAAATAAAAAAAGACAGGTTAAAAAATTACAAAATTGAAATATTCGTACCGTATGGTCTGTGGAAATAGTATCTCAGAGTATACCATGTATGCAGCAGGTTATAAAGCATTATGCTTACTTTTAAAAAAGGATACCTTTACCAGATAATTCAACATTAAAACAGAAACATGTCATATGTCCTTAAATAAAACCATATTAAATCATTGTGTTTTTCCTTTTACCTTTCCATATTTTTTAGTTTAAATTGATATTTAAAACTTATTCCATTTCATTTTCAAGTTAAAAGATAGAAAAAAATACCCAATGTAAATTATGTGCAGTCTACACTTCCTATGGGAAGAAAATATTAACCTTAAAAAATAACTTAAAAATATATAGCGTGTCTACTTAAGTTCGCACTATATAAAAAACTTTTTCATTATCAATTTTACCAAAAAAGTAATTCTTTATAAAAGTTCTGCATGATGTAAAACCTTAAATGCAATCATCAGATAATAATTTTTACAGTGGTATACGAGATACGTCAAAAAATATAAATTTTGTTTAAGGGAAAAGTACCCTTATTTTTCATAATTACGAAAATTTTTATAAAGAAAAGATATTTAGATTTAAAAAAAACCATTTAAATATGCAAACTTGTTCATTTCAGGAAAAAAAGAATTCATTCATTACATTTAATTTTTTTATTAGTGCATACTATGGTGACATGCATTCTTATTTTGAAATCTAATTTTTTAAAAAGCTGTCAAAACCGCCAAACATTCACAGAAATGCTTGTTATCGCAGAAAAAATGTTAAAAAAGTTTTTGCACTTTACTCAAAACTCATTTGCATATTGTTTGAAAGGCTGTTTTAATCCTGAACATTTTTTCCTTATAAACATTTTTGATATTATGAAAAATAAGGATACTTTCCTCTTGACAAAAATTCATATTTTTAACACACCTCGTATACCACTGTAAAAAATTGGAACTGAATAATTGCATATTAGCTTTTAGACCATGCAAAACTTTTACAAAGAATAACTTTTTTCGTAAAATTATAAAAAATTCCAAATGATGCGAACTTAAGTAGACACGCTGTATAATAATGTTGTAAAAAACAAAAGTATATAAGTTCTTTTAAGCTAATCATAACATTTAAACTGGCTAACGTCAAACGCTAAATTCTTATATCAACCATAATATTATTTTAAAAACCTATTTTTTATAATAGGTCCGATATTATTTTTAAAAATAATATTTTAATAATAAATAATTTAAAATTTTAAATAATAGTTTATTGTCATTTTGATAATATTATGGTTAAGAAAAAGGTAGTAAAAAGGCCATGAAGGATAAATAAATTATACTTTTGTCAAACTAAATCTTTGTTTTTTTAATTTAGTATGGAAAAAAATTATATTAAGATTATATTAAGGATAATTGTGACTTATTCGGTAATTATTCCATAAAGAGGTTGTTAGTAACAAAAAACAAACAAATATAAATTACTTTTATTTGCTTTAAAGTAAAGTATACATAAGAAATATACAAATACACATATTCAGCCACTTTAAAACGTTTATAGAAAACTAAAGCAATAACAAAGCCGGAAAAAGGTGGTATCTTCTTTACATGCCGGCATTTTTTGTCTAATCTCTTCCTGTTAGTGTTTTATACGCGTTAGACTATCCTCTTTCCACATATTGCCTATGAACCTTTTGAATTGGCTTAACGTGTATAAACATTTTTAATATTCATATAGCAAAATAATTAAAAACTACATTCTAAACATGTTTAGAAACACAATCAAAATAAAAACACCAATAAAATCTCCTCTTTATATAGCATCCATTCTTCACTTACAACACTATTTATATATTCTGTTATGCAGTAAGATATGTGGTTAAGCAGCTTTAGTGCTTATCTAAATTGTGGTATACGGTGTGTCTACGTAAGTTGGAGTCATATGGGGAAACTGTTTTATTTTTAATTTTATGAAATAAAGTTACTAATTATAAAAAGTTCTGCAAGTCTAAAACCTGAAATCAAATTATCAGATATCAAATTGTATCATTCATCAATGAGGTTAGCCAAAAATATAATTTTTGATCAAGAGTAAAGTACCTGTATTATTGCTAATATCGAAAACTCTTATAAAGAAAAAATGTTTAAAATTAAAAATTAATTCTAAATATGCAATATTGTTCAATTAAAAAAGAAAAATATCTTTTAATATTTTTTTCGGCAATAATCAAAAAAAAAAATAATTTTGTACATTAGTGCATTATACATTTTTTTAAACAGTAAATTTAAAAGTTAAGTTAAAAGTCGTCCCATAATATTTTCAATTATGAAATGTTGTGCACTAATGTAAGAGCCCAAATTTAATATTATCGCGGAAAAAAAATAAAAAAGTTTTTTTGGAAATAAACAAAGTTGCATATTTAGAAGTAATTTTTAATTCTTAACATCTTTTCTTTAGAATAATTTTCGATATTAGCAAAAATACAGGTACTTTAATCTTAAGCAAAAATTAAATTTTTGGCCACACCTCGTAGATGACTGACATAGTTTAAAATCTGATGATTTCATATTAGGTTTTTGACGATGCAGAACTTTTATAAAGAATAACTTTTCTTTGTAAAATTAATAATAAAAAGTTTTCCATATGACGCCAACTTACATAGACACAGTTCCACTACTAATATTTATTTACACAATAAATTAGAATATTTTGGTAAGTGTGCCTGTGTGTGTATGTTAATCAGGCATTAAAAATAATCAACTAGTAAGAAATTTTTAATAACCACTTTTGTATTACATTTGCTAAAAGGGAATTTTACAAATAATATTAAGTCTTGAAACCAGTGGGATTATTTATTGTTTGTGTCTGTTTCGCCTGTCTTTGACCTGGAGCGTTTTTTCACTAAATATCTTTTTGCCTATTTTCCTATTGTCTGAATTCTTCACTTAGGTGACTTCTTATCCCAGTATCTACTTGTTGAGGAAGCTGAAATATCAAAAAAGAAAAAGTGCTTAGATATGTCCACATATCGTCGGTGCGTGCCTTAAATCTGATATGTGACATGCTTATCCTGTGACACATATTAGGTATAGCAATCGCACTGACGATATGGACTTTACAATAGGAAAAATGGACCAAAAAACGTAAATGTTTGTGTATGCCAACAGCTTTTGCCTTTTAAAGAAACAAACTTTACGTTAAAATAGTTGTTTGTGTTTTGTACAGGGCTCCAAAACCTACAAAAATGTGAAAATGGACCAAGACAAAACTGGCTTCATTTTTAATTATTCAGCAAAATGTCAAATAAAAAGAGAATTGAATAAGAATCCAATATCTAAAATTTTACATAAAATAAATAATGTTATTTTTTTGTATCATTTACCTAGTTCTAATAATCGATATAATTAATGTCGAACTTTGTCAATATACTTAAATAAAAAATGTAAAATCAGGTAAATTATGTAAAATTGTTGTAAAACATAAATAAAATAAATGATACTAAAAAATTGTTTATTTGCTTAGAAATTCTAGATTTAGGGTCCTCTTTCAATTCTAAAAACCTTTTTTATTTGACATTTTGCCAAATTATTAAAAATAAAAGCAGTTTTGTCTTGGTACATCACATTTTTATAATTTTGGAGCCTCTGTACAAAATATAACAAATTTTTCCAAAGTGAATCTTGTTTTTTAAAAAGAAAAAGCAGTTGCCATACTTACACGACTTTCTGTAAAATTTAAATTTTTGGTCCATTTGTCCTATTGTAAAGTCCATTCATGGACATACTGTATAAAACTGGCAACCAGATTTTAAATAGAGACTATTTTAGTCATTATTTTTGTAAATTTTAAAAACTGTTGGTACCTACAGACTTACATACAGCAATATACCATTTTTTTAATTAAAATCAAAGATTACTAATTTACAAAATGAAAAGAAGAGTAATTATTTTTACTTACCTAAAGTTGTCAAAGGTTGTTCAAAATGATATTTTCTTTTGTCAGATATAACAGTAGGTAGATTTTGGGAGGGCAATGCTGTGAATTTTAGCCTTTTACGGCGTCCACACTGCACAAAATCTTGAGGCAAGAAATGTGCAGAACATACTACATTTCTACCATATACCTGATCGGGATTTCTTTTAACCGCTATAAGCCATTTCCTCCTTCTATGAGGACTTGTTGGTAGTCTTTAAAAAAAGATAATTTCTAGGTATTAATAATTTTCACCCGCACCCTAAGATGGCGGATCAAAAAAAAATATATAAATTACTAACCAGAACTAACCATGACCACCCCAATATGACAGTTTTGCATGACCGTCTGTGGCGCTTCGAGACCAATCAAATAACCGATTCGGCTGTTTTTACTGTAAGTTAAGGTGCACCATATTATATACAACTGTTAAATAAAATACTTAATATTAGTACAAAAAATTGACGCCATTTAGACTTCTAACTATTAACTTGGGCGTCCTGTGTGTGTTTAATATACTTATACAACAAGGTTAATTTATATTTATAAGGTTGCGACATATCCTTAACTTTTAGGCGGTTCGAGGTCGGGGACGCAAGGAAGGGCACTCCACGGAGAAAAGTTGGCAAGACTGGGTAAAATCAAAGCTGATGATCAATCCAGTGGCGTCTAGAAATTGCGCATTTCATTTTGCATTATTTTGGAAGTGATATTTGTTGAAAGATGTAATTCCAAATGTTTTTATTTAAAGTAAAATAATATACAACCTAATAATAATTAAAAACTGTTGTGTAAACGGTTGTTCTACTAATACAATAATCTGTATATCTCCGGCACTGAACCACATGACCGAAAAATGGGAGATGTGACGTCATAACACGTCAAAGCAATATGGCCGAATGCCGTGACCTTATATAGACCGACTTTGCTTATACAATATCAAATAAATCAACAAAATTGGGTATAGAATAGTTGGGATTAAAAAAATGTTTTTTTTTTAATTATAACACTCTGTATCTTAAAAGTTAAGAGGTTTAGAACATATGTTTATATAAACTTTTCTTTCTAAAATAAGCTAAAGAATCATACCCTTAATTTTAAGCCGTTAATTATATTACACCCTGTATATTTAAAGTTTAAGTTTTGTTTCGTAACGATTTCAGAGTTATCTTTAATTATTATGTCTAAGAATGTGTTGTCTACAGAGAGCTACTTATATGAGAAAACGTTCTTGGTAAATTTTATACTTTTATCTATTTGTGCAAGAAGTAATTATCTACAGCCTTCATACTGATGACAAATCCAGATTATTTTACACCTTTCTTGAGTGATTGTCGAGGTCATTTTTATGTAAATGGAATCAGTCTTATTAAAAGGGAATTATTGGAATTCATATAGGGTCTAGCAGTAATAAATTCAGCAGTATTTTGACTTTACGCATGCTCAGTAGTGGTTTTAAATAAGGGAAACTTTATTAAAGTTACTGCTAGACTTTAATTGGGCCAAAATATAGTCGGTCATTTCCCTTCCTTATTTTGACATTTGAAAGCGAAATGAGGTTAAGGGTTAAAGTGATTTTTATTATTTTTAAATTTTGTCTTTAAAATATACTAAAAAACTTCTCCATTTGTAACTATAAAAAACAAATTAAGAAAATAGACTATAAATAAAAACAAATATTATTTCAGTTTTAGGTTAAAAATAGTACAAGCATGTCATGTTAACCAATAACACTTCTCCACATAGGCGCGTTAATGTTTAGCAGTAATAAAATAAGGTTTTTCGCGGTCGGGTTCGGAGAACATCGACGCTTTCCGATCAACATATGATTTCATTGGCTGAGAATGAAGTAAAAATTGATCATTATACATATGCTCGTCTCTGTACAGTTGTCGCCACTTCAAACACGAATATACGCGTACATACTGTCGAAAGCTTGTCGAATGTCGGTCTCGTCGCTGACTCACCGACTCATGTGCAGAGTGCCTAACCCTTACTATTTTCTGACAAAAAAGTTCGCCCAGTCTGATACACGAAACATTTGACATTGACAAGCTGGGTAAAACCGCCGCTTTCATTTATAAAGCGGTATTTGTGGTAGACTCGCCAAAAGGAACTCCCCTAAAAGGATTAAAAAGTGTTCTTATTATGAACTCCATTTCATTAAAGGCCCAGGGACTAATAGTTTTCAAAATTTTATTGATACAATTTTAATTTACTTAAACGAAAATGAATTTAGAAAAATCGTCTCATTAAAATTGAAAATTAATGACTACCATTAATAAGCATGGATGCCTTGAATTTAGTTTTTATCAAATTCATTAAAATAAAGTCTGTGAAAATATCTTTTTAAATATTTAACATATTTTGTTATAATTTACTCACATTAAACCCACACACTATTCTCTTTTTAGAAATAATAAATCATCTGAGCACCTAGTTATTTTAATGTACGTCTGACAGTGTTCCCACAGTGTAAATATTTTACAATTATTTACACTTATATTTTCAACACAGAAAAAACCGTTTAATGCAGATATTAACTAAACATAAATTTACAAAGATATGTTTATAGACAATCCTATTGATGTGAACGAAATTTAATGAGAACACATTTTTGCCTTATTATTGGCAAACTTGTTTTTTAAATGTAGGGGAGGTCCGGGAAGCACCACTCACTTAAGAAAATTTTAAGATAGTGAAGTGTCACTAACGTATATTTCTATTAATAATTTTATCCAACACTTACATATAATATCTACATAATTGATCAGATTTTGAGGATATAAAGTGTACTATAAGTCACTAGTGAGCTAAAGTACCCTTTAGCTCACTAGTGACTTATACTAATTCTTTATTACTTCCAACATTTCACAATTAAAAAAATAACATAAAACAACTAATATATTATACTACAATTTATTCGTGTTTATATTAACAGTAATTGTTATATTAGATTTATCTTGGACAACGTTACATTGTGCGGAGTGTTCTTCAGGAAGTCTTTCAGCACTAGTACTTGCCTTGGTGCGCTCTTCACCCTGTATTCGTCTTGCAATCTCAAACTTGTTAGAGATGCAATCTTCTAAATATCCTTCTGCCACGGTAGAAGACTTCCACCCGCCATGGCGTTTAAGGTTGGTGATATCGGCCCCAGCGTTGACTAGAAGTGTCGCTGAAGAACGCCGCATGCTATGACCACTATATAAGATTTCATCAGGTAGTTGCAAATAATGAGCAACTACTCTCGGAATTTTCGAAATTTTATTTATTCCCACGCATTGCCTAGTGCATTTGCCTTTTTGAAAGTTGACAAAAAATCTTTTGTGAGGCGTGTTCTCTGGCCTTAGGGACACATATTTTCTAAATAATTCAAGCACATTTACCAAAAATCCTTCTTTTAAAATTGTAAAGCTTCTCGATTTGTTCGTCTTGGTATTAGGTATAGAAACATATATGTACTGGCCTTTATCTACTATATCTTACAACTTTTCCATACCTCCCTATATCCACGTTCTTATATACTTTTAAGGTCGTTTTTATCATTGAATACTTGGTCCACATTGATGAGGGAGCAACTTTTTTCGATAAAAACAGAAAGTAAGCCATAATAACATCTTCATTTATAGTACCAACTCCTCGCCTTTTCCTCCATGCTTCAAAATCTTCAAATCCTTTATTGTACATTAGTTTTGACTTCTCTGGAATTAAACTGCATGTCGCTACCGCACCTTCTTCCAAAATTTCCGCAGGAACTTCACAATTTTCCATTTCGCAAAGCATTTTTATGTTTGTCTACAAAGTTGTTTACTAAACAAACCCGTAGTTACCAACAAAATGCATTACAACCAAACAAGCTTGCTTTCCAAAAATACAAAATTTTGTTGCTGGTGTTGACAATGACAAGTAACAAATAATGGATGACGTTTTCAAATTATTTTCGATATTAAAAACGATTTATACGAAAGTGTTGGATAAAATTTTGTATTAGACACGTGAGTTATTACATATAAGTCACTTAAGAAAATTACCTCTCTCGCCCTTCGGGCTCGAGAGTTAAACTTTTCTTGCGTGACTTATATGTAATATAACTCACTTATCTAATAAATAACTATAAATGTAAAAATGTCTTTTTTAAAACAAGCTTTTATTAAAATTTACTAAAAGAATAAAGTAAACTATTTCTTTAAAACTTTTACTACCAACATTTAACCCCATTACACAATTTAAATGATTTAGAAGCTTGTCACGAGATTTAAGTACTCATATTCCTTACAATTAGTTTAAAAATTTAAAAATTGGATCCAATTATCTAATCTATTTGTTTATCTATACAGGTAAATCTAACCTTTTTACTTATCTCTGGACATGTTTCTCAGTCTGTTTATCTCATTCATCACATCGATGGTTGCATATTGTAGGAAAGCATAAAAAACTTTAGTCTGCCATATTAGATTTAGAGCTTTTTTTTCATTTTCTAAGTTACTCTCAGCAACCCAAGCAGCAAGCTGACGTCTTATTGACGTATCTTTTTGTCATTTTTGGTCACATTTGGTCAGCAAAGACGTCATAAGATGACGACAAAATGACGTTAAATTGACCTCCTAAGTCACAGACAAAACACGTCCCGGTAATGACGTCATAATGACGTCTGTAAAATGACGAAAAATTGACGCATATACTTTTTTTTAAAGCTAAAATGATAAGATATTTTATTTGAAAATTGAAATAGGAAAAAACTCCTTACTGCTTGCATTTCCTTGCACTGCAAGGTCGCATCTCTGGAGACACTGTCCAACCGAGAGATGCAGATTTTCACACTAGCCGAAGATATTTCTTTCAAAGCTAATTGGGATTACCAACCGCAGACCGGTCTAGAACTATTTTGGTCTCATAGGTACGGTATAGGTAATAAAAAGCGAAGAGATTGAATAAACATAGTAGTTTTTTGTCCATTGCACCATCTATCGGTAGAGTTTTTTCCTATTTTTATTTTGAAAAATTATTAGTCCTATTTTTCTGTCATATGATATTTTGGTTGGATTTTGACAGGAATTATATAATGTCACAAATTTTTTCTAAACATGATTTAATTAGATTTTTATGAGCTAGTATGACGAAAAATGACATCGAAAAGACGTCACTTTAACGACGTCAAAAACACGTCATTAAAATGACGTCATAATTTTGGTCTGATGACGTCCTATGACCAAAAATGACGTAATAATGACGTCAGCTTGCTGCTTGGGAAGCCCTTTCATTTAATACCCATATTGTAGAAGTATATTAAAAATATCTAGTTCGCCATCTTGGGTGTTTGGCCATGTAGCGCTTAAAATGGCGTTACTTCATTTTTAAGTTACTCTTAGCAAGCTCTTTCATTTGATACCCATATTATAGAAATGCATTAAAAATAACTAGTCCGCCATCTTGGGTCTTTCGTGTTATGACGTCACATCTCACATTTTTCGGCCATGTTGTTCAGTGCCGGAGATAAACTGTATTATTGTATTAGTAGAACAACCGTTTACACAACAGTTTTTAATTATTATTAGGTTGTATATTATTTTACTTTAAATAAGAAACATTGTGAGTTACATCTTTCAACAAATATCACTTCCAAAACAATGCAAAATGAAATGCGCAATTTCTAGACGCCACTGGATTGATCATCAGCTTTGATTTTACCCAGTCTTGCCAACTTTTCTCCGTGGAGTGCCCTTCCTTGCGTCCCCGACCTCGAACCGCCTGAAAGTTGAGGATATGTCGCAACCTTATAAATATAAATTAACCTTGTTGTATAAGTATATTAAAAAAATCTAGTCCGCCATCTTAGGGTGTGTAGTGCGCCATATTGGATTAAGAATGACTTCACCTAATTTTTTGAGCCACTTCCGGCAAGCCCTTCCATTTGATACCCATATGTGCATTAAAATAACTTGTCCGCCATCTTAGGTGTACCTCCATGTTGTATTTAGAATGACATCACATAGTTTATCATGCATTGCCATCCAAGCTAAAGGTGTACACAAAATTTCAGCTCAATCCTGTAAGGATATATGCCTCAGAATTGCAAAATTCCACCCGTTCATATTATGTACTACATACATACATACATACATACATACATACATTACATACATACATGCATACACCTATACATGCATACATACATACATACATATCAAGTTAAATAAAAGCTTGTAAAAAGGGTATTAAATACTCACATAGGTATATTGTTTATATTAAGAAATGCTTAATTTTTGAATAAGTAAGCGTTTTCCGCAAAAAAATCAAGACTCTACCATAGGCGGAGATGCCCGAAAGTTTGGATAACGCCGCCTCAACTTGGGTAAACAAGGTCGCCCACCGATTTAATTATTTTTGACTATAAAATTTAATATATTTTCCAATTAGCTAAAGCCTATAGCTTGTTATCTTATATTTTATATAAGTTCGAAATATTCAGATTTTTCTAAATAATAAAATTATGGCCTTAAGAGCAGAGGCGGCTCGCGGGTTTAAAAACAGGTGTAGTGCAGGAAGGGAAAAACAGCGCATTCACCATTTTAGCAAAATTAAAAATACTCAACTATCAAAAGTCTAAGTAAAAAGTCTTGATATCTAAACTTACCTAAATTTGGTAATTTTCTAGAAACCTCCGGCAACTCCGATTTTGACGAAATTTGGTATACGGGGGTTTTGGGGGCGCTGATCACGAATCACTTTTTGGCGGAAACGTTTCGTTCTTGAGATATTCATCATCTGACTTGAAATTTAAACTTATCCTATTTTAAAATATTTCCCCTTTTTTTGCACACAATTCTTGATTTAAAGCTGAAAGTGGCACACAATAGTTTGATTTTCACCTTTTAAAACCCCGTTTTTATGTACTTTACATTATTTTTGCATTAAATTGCATAACTATACTTTGAATCATTTCAATCCCTATGTGTTTGTATGGTTGCCGCATTATCAAAGAAATGCGATTTAATGCAAAAATAATATAAAAACGTGAAAAACGGGGTTTTAAAGGTGAAAATCAAATATTAGTGTGACACTTTAGCTTTAAATCAAGAATTGTGTGCAAAGAAGAGGAATATAGTGAAAATAAGCTTAGTTCAAATTTGAACTTTGATGATGAATATCTCGAAGAACGAAAATTCTCCGCCGAATAATCTTTTCAGATTCGTGATCAGCGCCCCAAAAACCCCGTATACCAAATTTCGTTAAAATCGGAGTTGTCGCAGGTTTCTAGAAAATTATCCTAAGTTTTATACACCAAATCAATCCTTCTATCTTTTAATGCAGCAAATTTATCAATTATATCTTCATAAAATGGTTGAGTTTTTTATCAGTTCCTGTAGAAGCTCCTTTTGAATTGAAATATTGGCCAAAAGATGAAAGTCTTTCTTGGGATATAGTGTTTCTTAAGAAAAACCCGCGATTCTGGCCAATGGCAAGCATAGTGTTGTCATAGCGCAACGGAGCGTCAAAGCGTAAATAAAACCACGCATGAGGTGTATACTTCGGTCCGTTTTATATTTGCAATACACTTGTTGATCGCGGATTGTAATGTCGCGTTGCCGAAAGCGGAGGGAAAGCGACTCGCGCCAAAGGTTAATTTATCTGCTAGATTTTCCATGGCGAATTTCTCAAATAAGGAATAGAAATGAGAAAAATGAATTGAATAATAGTAATATGTTTTTTTTTGTTTTATTATTTATTTTTGGTGAAGTGGCACTTCACTTACTACACCTGAATAGCCGCCACTGCATAAGAGTAAAAGTGTAAAATCTTACATAAAAAAGAAAAATATTTTAATTACATTTTATGTAAAAATAAACTAGGATTTATACATTATTTTTATTAATTACAAAATAATAAATATCTACACAGCTAAATCGCAAATATATGGATTCAAATCAATTACCTATATTTTAATATATTAATAATGCAATTTAATACTAAGGTTTTGGTATTTACGTTAACATTTTCACAGAAGAAAAATTACACCAACCTGCATCCAAAACGTTTTTCAATTACTAACAGCGGTGTCGCGTGTTGGGTACATTCAGGAGTACTCAGCCGCTTTATCACTGAGTAAGCGGCGTGTCAAAATTGTCAAAATAAAAGCTATCCTATTGGCTTAACTTGACATATTTGACACTTTGTAAAAAATAAGCAGTAAAGCGGCTGAGTACTTCTGAATGCGTCCATTGTTTGTATTGAGTGACAGATATCGGACCGATTAAAGTTTGCGTTTAGAAATTCAGACATTGGACGGCGTTACCAGTAGGCAAAATCGTTTGACTAGGTAAGGTTGCCTTATTACGTCACATATGTACCGCACTGCTGGTTCCTTGGCGCCAACATAGCAAACAAGGATGTCTAGACGGATAATGCTATGAGGGCGAAAGAGCGCGATATACAATATTTAAAAATCAGCTAGAATAATCATTGTTAAATAATTTATTATTAGGAAATAAAGAAGTTACGGTAACAACTGGAATTAACAGTATTTAAAAGTATTTCTTTAATATTGACAAAAAACACAAACTACACTGTTAAAAACTTCATTAAATAATAAGCAAAATACATATGTGACGTATGGTCCGCCATGTTGCAAGGCTTACGAGGCAACCTGACCTAGTTAAACGATCTTGACCAGTAGGCGAGTCTTGCCGAAACTCTTGTAAATTTTCAACACAGAAAAACTGTTTAAATGCAGTTATGAATCACACATAATTTCACAAAGATTTGTTTATACACTATCAGATTGATGTAAATAAATTTTAATGAGAACCACATTATTGATTTATTATTGGGAAACATGTTTTTTTAAAGTACATTCAAGTCGTGTGTTAGTGTCTGAAAATTTAATTGGGTCATACATCAGTTTTTGCAACTATTGTACAGGTTGTCCGAATTTTGTTGCGATTGAAGGGTATCCTGGTTGGTTCTGGAGAAAGGGATTTAGGTTTCATGCGAAGTGTTGTGATTTTTAAAAGAAACCAAAGACGACTCTTAATGATTTTTCATGGCCCTTTTCGTTTGTGACATGCAGGGTGATTTTTTTTATTTTAGGACCTTACCTGTTTTTCAATTGTCTTGTAACTTACAATGAAATAAGAAACCGATAGTAGTAGATATTTTTACTGTAAAATCCCGTAGTGTAGCTAGATTTTTAAAATTTTATATTTTCAGAGATGTAACCCAAACATATGATTTTTCTAAGAAACAGCCTGTATATCTTTTAACACGCTTTTATTAGCTTGGGTTATATGTATGTATGTATGTATGTATGTAACGGAATCTTTAAGCTTAATTTTCACCAACTTCCAGCGATTCGATTTCTTTGAAACTTTGCACACGTATCAAGTACCCATGACAATGCAATAATCTGCAAACAGTATCCCGTTATCCTGATCAGGATCGCCAGGATAAATAAATTCCTTTATAGATTTTCTGTAGGAAAGTATCAGAGAAAGAGCTAGTGCGCGATCTGCGCATGCGTGCAGTTTCGGACGTACTCTCAGCATAAGGCTGACAGAAACTTGTTCGGAGTAGTTGCGTTCTGAAACCCCATGCAACAGTGAAGCTTTAAATGAAATGATTAGATTACGAAATAGTTCGTGAAACATTTCAATATCACATGTCCGCCGAAAATTAATTTATATATCGAACTAAAAAATTAAAAATAAATAATAGTTTAAAAAACTAAAAAAACACTCTTTTATATGCAACCGAACTAAAAATTAGAAAATAATTTTTCATTACAAAGAGTTTGTATTACAGTAATAAAAGGTCAAACAATGAATAATAATTATATACCTCAAAATAGAATTATAATAAAATTTAAGATAATAACAGAATAATTCACTTCAGAATAAAAGCGTGGGGTGCTTAATATATTAAATGTTATAATTATTTCATTTGTAAATATCTATGAGGGAAAAGTTATGAAAAAATAGTAAAATGCACCCACGCTTTTACTCAGAAGTGAATTATTTTGTTATTATCTTAAATTTTATTATAATTCTATTTTAAGGTATATAATTATGATTCATTGTTTGACCTTTTATTACTGTAATACAAATTCTTTGTAATGAAAAATTATTTTCTAATTTTTAGTTCGGTTGCATATAAAAGCGTGTTTTTTAAACTAATATTTATTATTTAATAAATTATGGTGTATAAGAGCTTTTTAAAGATATATAATACTCAATGGTTATTTTATATTTTAAGATATTTAATTATAATTAATTTTGATCACAGTCTGTGTTTCCTTATTTTTACGATCAAGTGTAATTTAAAGCATAACGTAACATACTTATATTACCTCAATTTTATTAATTACAAAATTTTTGCACCGCATCACCCTACATTTCACCTGCGTGACGCATGGCTGCGGCCTTGTTGCAAGTTAAGTAATTATTTGCGCATTGGAGCCCTTGGTGCTCGGCACCCAGATCGGACCGCGTCCACCGCTCCCCCTTCCTTTACGCCGCCACTGGGATAGGCAGCAGCTTATATTCCACTTACTTATTTTGGATCACATATAATTAGATCTTTTGAAACATCTTTAAATCTTTTTAAAACATTTAATGATGTCTGATAAATCCCCATTTAGTAATTGTATAACGAATAATTTTTTCTATTTTTAGACCTTCTTACTATTATTACACTTCTATAAACATACGCAGCTTCAATTATAGGTCATTAAACAATTTCCTAAGGAATTCTTCAACTAATTGGCTCAGTGCTTGTTTACTTGCAAGCTCGGACGCCCACGATATTAACTAGAAAATCAGTTCAAAACAAAGTTAAAACAAAACCTAGAATGTCCCGGTGGATGGAAGACACCTCTATAATTTGTTTTGCAAACAAAAAACTTAAATTTTCATTATTGGCTTTGATAGAGAACGCCAATTTTAAACGAATATTGCTCATAAGGGAAAACCGAGTATTACAGCACATATCGCCGTTAAAAAGACAGAAAGGCGTAAATCTAATTAAAAAGCTTCACAAGAGAGCCATCTAAATAAAAACAATGTAGTTTTTTCTAAAATATGTTTTTTTAATCTCATAAAAAGCAATAAAATATTTTAAAATTTCATTGTGTTGACCATTTCTTTATAACATATTAAAACAAAACACTACAATAATACTACTTTTATGGAAACACACTATCTTTTATTTTTAACTGATACACGACGTTTCGCATGGCGTCTATTTCCAACCGTTTTCAAGTGATACTGACTGCTATAACAACTACTATGTAAGGCTAAACTACTCTTACGAAACTACGGCTTATATTATATACTATATAAAATATTTGTTTCCCCCGTGGTGAAGTAGACAGAGCTTTGATCTTCAAAGCCAGAAGTCGCCGGTTCGATTGCCAGCGGGGAGACATATTTAGGTAGTAGTTAGTTAAAAATAGCGTCCGTAGTGGCACTACCGCGTTGTCTAAAAGATGCTGTAAAATGCATAACTGCATGTTTCAGTGCTTAGACAACGTTGACGAAACAGGGGGAACGATGGGTTAAATATCTAATAACCCGACACCCACGGTACTCTGGTATTTAGGCATATGCCTTCGTGGGATGTTAAAAAGATTTAAAAAAATATATGTGGTTCACCAAAGTTCGACTGATTTTCAGTTTAGCAACTGTTAGATATTTGGTATGTCGATAAATAGGCTTGCTAAATATGTACCTTCTTGTTGTTTAAAATAGCAGCAGCTTCTTTTTTTCCAATGTTCTTTTATGTAAATAAATTTGGCCTTCGACCACTTTATATGGTAATGTGTTCGCCAAGAATATATCGGCCACTGCCGATCTCGACGTTTTTTTTTATTTTTTATGTATTAACGGTAAAATTTTAAGTTAGTACATTAGTGCATACTAATTTTGAAATGAAATATGTAAAGAAAGCTTTAGAACAGTCAAAACAGCGAAAAGTCATAGAAACGTTCCTTATCGTAGAAAAAAAATGGAAAAATTTTTTTAATCAAATCACATACTTAAAAGTTATTTTAATACTTAACCTCTTTTCCTAATAAAAATTTTTAAAATTTTGAAAAATAGAGGAACATTTCTCTTAGGCAGATTTAAAATTTTATGACATACCCCTTAGGTTTTAGACCATGCAGAACCTTTTATATAGAATAACTTTTTTCGTAAAATTAATGAAAAAAGTTTTCCATATGGTGCGAACTTAAGTAGACACGCTGTACAGTGTGGCCCAATTGTCCGAGGAAGTTTAAATTGCTCAAAAACTAACAATAAAGTTAGTTAACTCTTGTAAAAAATCATATTTTTGAAGTTTTTGTCAACCCTATATACAAAACCGACATTTTTTCTTCGTGAACCATATTTTTTTTAATCAAGCATTTTTTATCAAGAATGACCTTTTTTCGAAAAGTATTTTTTTATCTATTTATCCACTTGTAAACTTCATCCGTAAACAGTCTGTATATCTTTCATCGTACATTTTAAATATTAATAAGAATAATAAACACTTTAAAAGAAAAATTAAACCGACTACAAAAAAATAAGTAAACCTGACTAAAAAGTTAAAAATAATAAAAGAAAAAAATATAAAAAAATGAAGTCGGGTAATAACATATGGTATTAGAGCTTTTTAAATTTTTTAAAAGCTTTTGCTTATTTGGTTATTAACATTTAGTAGTTTAGCGCATATGTTATTACCAGACTTATTTTTTTATTATTTTTTAGTTTATTTTTATTTTTTAGTGAGTTTTACTAATTTAATTTAGGCTGGTTTAACTTTTTTTTAAAGTGTTTATTTTTTACTTTTGAGTATATTTTTGCTTTCTAATTTATTATTATTGCTATTAAATTGGTAAACACACACTAAAAACACTTCCAATACCTCTTTTAAAGACTACATTAAAAAGCACAGACATGTGTAAGCTGATTGGCGTGAAATGTTACAGATGGTCATGCGATACTGTCGCATTGGGAGTCATGGTTAGTTCTGGTTTTTAAAATCTTTTTTAAATTCTTTATAAAAAGAATTTAGGAAAATATTTAACTAACCGGAACTAACAATGAACTGACCCACCCAAAGTCAATCAATCAAATTACACGTCCCGGTGCTTTTTACGGGAGTCTCTCTTTCAGTTTAATAAAAGGGGTATATTTTTTTAAAGGAAGTAATAGCAATTTGTAATTTGCACTCATATTAATATAATATTTGTTTACCGTTACACCAATAGGTGGCGCTAGTACCCATAGAATCAACATTCTAGATGTTTAAGCATATAGCAGAGAAAGAACAATAGATCTAGTACCTTTCTCTCTTGCGATTCTGACTTGTTTTTTATGGGACCACCGCGAAAGTGTGTGCATGCCTTTAAATAAAAAAAAATAAAATCGGTTGACAATTGACGGATTAATCACGTAATATACTTACACTGCTGGAATAAGTCTCTTGAGTTTCTAGGTGAGTCCCAGATCGTTGCTCTTGATATATCCAAAGCTTTTGACCAGGTCTAGCATGCCGCACTTCTTAATAAACTTCCCACCTATGGTCTTTTAACTAAACTCTGTACTTGGCTCTCTAGTTATCTATCTGATCGTCGTATATCAGTTATTGTGGACGGCCATTCTTCAAGCTTTCACCAAGTAAATGCTGGAGTTCCTCAGGGCTCAGTTCTGGCACCAACATTGTTCCTTCTTCACATCAACGACTTTCTCTCGTCCACAACTAATTCCATTCATAGTTTCGCCAACGATAGTACCCTTCACTCCAGTTTTCAGGTTTCTAAACCCATCACTAAACCTGACTTGGAAAACAAACGCAGAGCGATGCAGATATCTCTTTCGCAGGATCTTAATTTAATATTGGATTGGGGCGCCAAAAATCTCGTTCATTTTAATGCATCCAAAAGACAATCATGTTCCTTGTCGTGAAAAGAGTCATCAAATACTCATCCTTTACTTATGAGCGGCCAAGTTTTACAGAGCAAAGACACCTTCAATCTTGTGGGCGTCACATTTGAAAGTAACCTTAACTAGCATAAACACATTGTATCTATAGCCACGGCAGCTTCAAAAAGCTTGGATTTATCTTACGAGCCAAAAAGTATTTCTCCCCTTCTAATTTATACACTTTATATGTATCCCAAATTCGACCTCCCTTGGAATATTGTTCTCATATCTGGGGCATGGCGTCCCCCACAACCCTAAGCATTCTTGATTCTATTCAAAGGAGAGCTATTCGTCTCATTAATGATCCTTCACTTACAGAAAGGTTTCCTTTTCTTGCCCATCGTCGGGCTGTGGGGGATTTATCGCTTTTTTATAGGTACTTCCATGGCTTCAGCTCTGAAGAATTGTCCAGTATAGTTCCTCCACTTACGGTTCCCAACAGAGAAACTCGTGGTTCCGCGCGTATTTATCCCTATACGGTCCAACTGGACAGGCCCCGAACTTCCCACTTTGTTCGTTCTTTAATCCCTAGAGTTTCTAGATTGTGGAACCTGCTGCCCGCGGAGGTCTTTCCTTCCCCCCAAATCTTCAAGTATTTAAGTCCCGTGTCAACAAACTCCCTCTTACCTCGCATAAGACATCCACGGTACGTTAGTATTTAGGCTTTTAGCCTTCGTGGTTTCATTCCAAAGATAAAAAAAACAAAAAAACATATGCAGCGAATTGAAAACCTCCTCGTCTTTGAAGTCGGTTAAAAGAGTTGGTAAACCACTAATCTTGGTGTAAATATCTTTCAAAGAACAGCTTTAGACGCTTTTTCGTGTAAGGAAATCTATTTATAAACACTTTTCTAGAATGTTATTGTTATTCTAATCCATTAGTGTCGAAGCTTCGTTTCTTTATGTAAATCACTTATCGTGTTTTTCCTATTTTTCCATTCACTTATCAGCATATGTCCAGTAAAACTATTTTTAGCAAGAACTGTCCTATAAAGGGCTTAAAATATTGTTATAAAATAACAACTTCACGCGAAATACGGGATAGTCTGTAACATTATTAATTAGGTAAACCTATAGGGACATAATTAGGGTTTCGTTCACAACGTATTAGAGACATTTTGCACCTCTTAAAATAACAGACGTTTTTTGGCCTCCTTATGGTTATCGTTATTAAACATAACGTTTACGGCAGCAGTTTTAGACAGAGATTTTGCAGCCTCTTTTAAGAAATTTATCTTGCGTCTGCGCTTTCGACACATAACCTTATTTTTGCCTGTGGTTCACCGATTTTAAAGTTAACGAAAAATCAGTATTTACTTTTATTCTTCATAAGATATAAATTGATATTTAAATATATGCAAACACTTATGTTGATTTCGTTTTTAAAGTAGATGCAAACAATACAGTATAAGCAAAACACAAAAAGTAAGGTTAGGTTGGGTAGTAGAATAAAAAGCAAGTGTGCCAGATTGTAACATCTAAATTAATTACTGATTTAGAATATCTGTAAAAGTGCAAGTCCGTTTTAATTTCTTAACACTATTTGATTTTTATTACTGCTATAGATTTTTCGCTAATTAGAGCCTATGTATAAATGATATTTTAATTAATACGGCATGAAAATTTTAACTTTTTAAATAATTGATATTAAAATTTCTACAATCCGGCAACCACGCAGTTTAACAATAACGATAACGATAACGATAAGTTCTTCGGTATTCATCCGTAATTAAAGGAGTCCGGTATGGTTAATAACGATAACGGATCATGTTTGCGTTACTGCGCAGTCTCAGAATAACGTTAACCACAACGGAATTGCAAAATAAGGGGTGCAAAATGTCTCTATTGTTTCCAGGGGTGCTTATAAATGATATTTAAAACTTTGTTTAAAAAATTAAAGGTATTTTATACCTACTTAATCATTAGGGGGCCTAGTTCCAAAGTGTATAATCCCCATTTATCTTATTTGATACAAAAGAAAGATAAATGTCCCAATAGGTGTATCTTTTCAGCGCTGAATTTTAAAAAATCACTTTTTACATGACTACGTTCATATAGTCCAATTAAATAGACGAAAAAATCACAAGTTACTTAAAAAAATTTAAGGCCCCGGAAAACGGTTGAAAAAAATAAAGTGTTTTCTTACAATAACTTAAGAACGGTTGGAGCTACGTTGTAAAACTAAACATTTTATAAACGTTATAAAACAAATATTTTACATAAAAAAATAATTATTTTTCTTGAACTTAAACTTCAATTGTTTTAAAGTTATTCCGAGAAAACACTAAATTAATTTTTTTAACACCTTTTCGGGGGTTTAAACAAAATCTACTTAATTTCTGGTTTATAGACACATTTTACATGACAGACAATACGGATTTCGTCACAAAGATCTACAGCAGATCTCCAGATCCTTCGTTTCGCACAACTCGAACAAGTCTCTTGAGTTTCTAGGTGAGTCGCAGATCGTTGCTCTTGATATATCTAAAGCTTTCGACCAAGTCTGGCATGACGCACTTCTTAACAAACTTCCCTCCTACGGTCTTCCAACTAAACTCTGCTCTTGGCTCTCCAGTTATCTTTCTAATCGACGTATATCAGTCATTGTTGATGGCCACGCTTCAAGCTTTCACGAAATTAATGCTGGAGTGCCTCAGGGTTCAGTACTAGCACCAACTTTGTTTCTTCTTTACATTAACGACCTTCTTTCTTCCACAACCAATCCCATTCCTAGTTATGCTGACGATAGTACCCTTCACTCCACTTTTCAGGTTCTCAAACCAATCTCTTAACCCGACTTGGAAAGCAAACGCAGGGCGATGCAGATATCTCTTTTACAGGATCTCAATTTGATATTGGATTGGGGCGCCAAAAATCTCGTTCAATTTAATGCATCCAAAACACAATCATGTTCCTTGTTGCGAAAGAAATCATCAAACGGTCACCCTTTGCTTATGAGGGGCCAGGTTTTGCAAAGCGGGGACACATTTAACCTTGTGGGCGTCACATTTAAGAATAACCTTAACTGGCATAACACATTGTATCTATAGCCACCGCGGCTTCAAAAAGCTTGGATTTCTTTTCCGAGCTAAAAGTATTTTCTCTCTCCAACTTATACACTTTGTATGTGTCCCAAATTCGACAATCTCTGGAATACTGTTCTCATGTCTGGGGAATGGCACGTATGCATCCCTATACGGTCCAATTGGACAGGCCCCGAACTTCCCATTTCGTTCGCTCTTTTATCCCTAGAGCTTCTAGACTGTGGAACCTACTGCCAGCGGAGGTCTTTCCTTCCTCCCCCCAAATCTTCAAGTTTTTAAATCCCGTGTTAACAAACTTCCTCTTACCTTGCTTAAGGCACCCACGGTACGTTAGTATTTAGGCTTTCAGCCTTCGTGGATTGTCCAAAGATTTAAAAAAATGCAAACACATGAATTTATTAAATGGTTATGATTTTTTTAACCAAAATTATAATCCCTTAAGTCTTAGCCACCCTAATGTTATCTTGGGAAAAATTATGGGGACCATTTTGATGTAGAATTATTATCTTTACAACTTTGTAAAGAATTATTTTACCTATCTCCAACTGTTTTAAAATAATTCCAATAAAACACATTAATTACCTGTTTTCAACCTCTTTTCAGGGATTGAAACAAAATATCTTCTTCACTTCGTTTTTGGGCACTCTAAAGTTAATTAGGTAAAAAAATGCAAATACATAAAGCTGTTAAACAGTTATGACTTTTTTTATTTGAAATTATCATCCCTTAAGTTTGATCAACCCTAATGTCATCCGGGAAAAAATGAGGGGACCATTTCGATGTAAAATTTTTAGTTCTACAATTTTTGTAAGGATTTTTTCCCTATCATCAACCGTTTTAAAGTAATTCCAAAAACATCTTATTTATTCTTTGCAACCCTTTCCCGGAGATCTAAAACAAAATTCCTTGTATACTTCGAGACACTTTATAGGTAATAACGTCAAAAAAAAAAAAAAAAAAAAAAAAAAATGCAAATACATGAATTTGTTAAATAGTTATGATTTTTTTAAATTAAAATTATCATCCCTTAAGTTTAAGCCATCCTTATGCCATCTGGAAAAAAAATAATAAAAACCATTTTGATGTAGAATTAGCTCTACAA